>CM042386.1:10124545-10277045 GCA_023634145.1 Thymallus thymallus
TGTACAGCATATCCATTACCCTCTCTGTCTGATAACCACCCACTCACATGCTTTACCACGTCACCTTCGCCACTTTACTCGATATCATCATACATTACAAACGTGTACATTATTACAGTGGATTGGGTACTTTGTATAAGTTCTTCATGTTCAGGACATGGGCCAGTGTAGCCTTCCCCAGAGAATGTCAGGATAATATTGTTGCTGTTTATGAAATATAAATATAAACTGGCTAGTTCGAGCCCTGAATGCTGATTGGCTGAAAGCCATGGTATATTGGCCATATACCACACCCCCTTGGGCCTTAAGTCTTCCCTGGTTATTCCACAGTCTTTTCCCCAGCTGATCCACTGCAGCCTTGTAGGTCCCACACCACACTTGTGCATGCATGCACCAAGACACACATGTGCACACACTATGGGCATTTTAACTCCTTGGCGCCTGGATCTTCCAGTCCAGCCTTGGACTGGACAAGCTCTTCCCATACTGGGCCTGTGGTTTCAGACGGGACCATGCACCCATTCACCACTGTTTGTTTTCACTGTCATTAAGGGAGCACGCCTCCTTCGCTGACTTACCGAATCGAAACAGTCCCTCTTCTTTGTCAGCCGCGCTCCCCCGTCACGGAACGAAATAAAAACAGGCACGTGGCTAGATTCACACACTGTGGTGCGTGTACACTCACATGCAAGTTCACAGACACACATACACACACATACACACCAGAGAAGGTTGGTTGAATCTTAATTGGGGAGGAAGGGTCTTGTGGTAATGGCTGGAGCGGAATCAATGGAACGATATCAAATACATCAAACACATATTCTGTCTATTTTCTAACATTGGCATCTCACTGTGACATTTTTTCAGTCGTTAAACTGAATGTTATTTTGTGTAGGTAGTTTGAGGGTTGTGATTAAATTGTCTCCTAGGCTGCTATATAATGAGTCAGGAGCCACATCCTCTGGGTAGACAACCAATGGAGTAGCTCCTTTTGAGAACAGACTGTATCCTTGTACAGAACACAAGAGACCAATATATACAGTATACACCAACATTCAGTACACACAACAGTATGGTTTTAACTATAACTTATGGGACAGTGATCATTTCAAACCTGGCCCAGAAGAGCAGAGGGAGGTGTCTTTATTTTTAGGACTGAGGAGACATAAACACACAAAAAAACAGGATCCCCTCCAGCCGCCCCACCACAGGCGTCCTGGCCTGTCTGCTCGCCACCGCTTGATGATGTCATCCGGAAGGTTCCAGCTCGGTAGGCACCAAACAGCAACATGAGTAACGTGACAGGGGCAGGTGCTCCAAATCGTCTCCCCTACCCTCCGACAACCACACCAAAACACAAACACACACAAGCAAATACTCACCGACACACACACACACACACACACACACACACACACACACACACACACACACACACACACACACACACACAGCTGCGACAGTACGTGTGCCCATCCACCAACCTTTACAACCTCTATGTTTTCACCTAAATGTTTTTCCTAAAACATCAATATTATATCTGTCTATTAAAAAAACACATAATTGGAATAATCACAGATCAATAAATCAAGAGTCCTGCAAATCAAAAATAAATGCAAAAAAATAAATGTTTTATAAGCAATCCTGAGAAATAAATTAAAACTAAATTAAGAAAGCATGAAACAGACAAAAAAGTTTCAAACTTCTATAGGTCAGCACTAACCATAATCACACTACAGCCTAAATGAACATGTGGTTCATTCACATCATATGACATGGTTTGTGTGTGTCATTGGTGTCATTCTAATTTGGAAATCCTTCCTCCCATAATTTTTTCATGTTTTCCATAGTGGAAGTTCACCAGCCTCTTTGAAAGCAGGCAAAAGAAGGATTACAACGTAATGCTGCGATAGTCCTGAGATACTAATGCCTTGAATATCACCATGGTAATGTTTTCAGAGGCAAAGCAAAAACAAGCCAGTCTATCGTAAAGCAGCTTTTTCCAACTACAGATGTAGGATCTTAATTTGATCACCCTGTTGTAGGAGAACTTTCCTGCAGTGCAGGACATGTATTATGTGTAGTGTATTTGAGGTTTCAAAAGGATTCTAAAGTTTGTAATTTCCAGTTGGAAATGTCAGACTTGATTTCTCCCTTACGAAAAATGTATCAACCCCTACAAAAATGTAAATGAATAATCATCCTTATAATAATTCCCATTTACTGTTGCTGTAGCAAACAGGCTCAAATTAAAATCCTACATCTGTAGTAGCTCAACAACACAAACATCCCCTCACTCCTCTGTCACGTAAAGCTTATTAAAAAGCAGTGATACTATCAAGAGCAGTGTGCGGGTTTCTTCTTTCTTCTAATTTAATTCAACTGTTATCATAATACACCTGCAAAAAAGATGTGCGAGTGCTTTTTGAATTTTAAAAACCTCATTATGGCAAATTTTCGTACAAGAAAATATTTTCTAGAAATGATATTGTAGGTATTTTGTTTTCTTTATCTTGTTGTGATGTTCAAATGAGTGCCTCTAACTTGATTGTAACAATATCATAATCGATTCGTCATAAAATTACTGTCATATTCACTCACATATACTGTACCTTCGTACAGCACCAAAGGCTTCATATTTTTATTATGCTACAAAAAACTATTCTTGTAATCAGATCACACATGGCACAAATGTAGGGTATTTGGTTAGACCAGGCACTCAAAACGCTCCTGTAGGGTAGAACGAATCTAAACCAAACACATAGGACTGTTCCCTGAGCTGACTCACACTTTCCCTGAAACACATAGACAGACACTTTCCCTCTTTTACCCATAGACAGACGAGAAGCACAGATCTGCAGAGCTATGTCTATGTCAGGGGAGGCCTGGCGATGTTATATTCCACTTCAGCACCTCTAACTAATCCTATCCACACCAGATTGCTGAGCATGGTTCTATATAGCTGGTAATCACTCTCGAATGTCCATCTTATTAAGTAAGACAATACCTTAATTGCAGTGGCACTCAAATGCAGTTTTTCCTCTGTTGCTGAAACCCAGAATTCCTGCACATGAACCTTCGGGAAAGAGTTTACAGCTAGTCTGAGCGTGTCGTGCAACTTTTCAGAGGCTAAGGGAGCAGATTAAAAATGTTCTGCCTTCCATGGTGTAGTTGTTAAATATCACCAGTTTATTTGAGTGTCTCTGATTGCAGACAAGATGTGGCTTTTGGCGTGCAGCTAAGTTTGTGAAACGTTGGAGTTTTATACTATTTTTCTTCTGCCTCTGTTGACCCTGAGTTAAATGTGAAACGGATGTTCAGCGTATCAGAGGTCTAAATGAATGTGCTTTGCATGGGATATTCCACATGACTCCTCAGAAAATTTTAGCTGACATCTACATTTAGTTTGGTTTAAGATAACAGTCTGAGGATGAGAAGATATTGAGAATTATATAAATGTTGAATTCCATTCAAGGAACTCTACCAAACTATCTCCAGTCTTTGGTCTTTGATGAGTGTCACTGTCCTCTTGAACTTGTGTTACCTCTGTTTATATCTCTGCTGCCTTTGTTATATACCGTTGAAGTCACATACTGTCAGCTCACTGCAATGGCTTAAGAACTGAGGCTGCACTTGTAGTCAGACTTCATAACCAGCCAGTGCATTGTGCCAAGCCAAAGTGGCCTGCCTCCTTCTCATTGTCCCAGGGAGGTAGAAACATGACTGACACTGGCTACAGTATTTTGGAACACAGATTCTTGAGAGATTTATTTCCCGAGAAATCATGCAGCTTATTTCTATATCGGCGACAGTGCCAGACACAGTTTGATTAAAAGGTCCCGCTAGGCCCGTAATTTACCAAGAGGTATTGGGTTTCGCCTAAAATTAGCCATCACACTCAATTTATTACCTCAATTGAGAGGCTAGAAAAAATGCCTGTAACAGCTTTTCAACCAATGCAGCCTAACCTTGGCCCAGCCATATAATGTTGCATTTTAATTCACCTGGAATCACCAGTGAGGCCAGACCATTATGTTACAACTTTTTTCCAGCTTTTTTTTTTGGTGCATTCTAGAATATTAAGGGAGTCAAAGAGTGTTCGAAAAAAACACTAAAATCCAAACTAATCTTTATTGAGGTAAGAAAAGGTATTTTCCCTGTCGGCTAGTTGACGGCACGCACACTGGCTCTCATACGCCTTTGTGTAGTTTTGTTCAATAACAAAGACCAAGTCTGCACAGGTACTTCTGGTCTCTCTCAGTCTGGCAAAGAAAACACCTTGTGGAGTATTATGGTATTATGGAGGCAAGCTTTTTTGGGGGTAATTACACAAATGTATGCCATAAAAGCAAGGGAGACTGAGGAAAACTGGTACACTTCACATGCTGATACTCCATAAAGTTCTAGTAATCACAAAGATTGAGCAACAGAACATAAACCCATCCTTGAGTTGAAAAACATATCCATGCATGTTCTCCACCAGTGTAAAATGGTCCAAAGCCCCAGAGGCAATAGATTAGGTGTGCATTTGGTGGAAGTAATACGAGACTAACAAAAATTGTTTTTTCATCAGAAGTAATGAGGTACCTGTAACTTATTTTGGCACGAGGTGTTGATTTTATAAGACTCTCACATGACCCCTGCTCCTTCTCTCCGATCTACTGTGAAATCAGTCCCAGTCACTTTGCTCTCTCCAGCCTATTCTTAGCTAAAGCTGTGGCCGCTTCAGTAATATTTTCAAAGATTATTATAGTATTTTGTAACATTTTTTTTCCCCTTCGGCGGCCTTCCAGATTTTTTTCTCTTTTTCATTCCCCCTTCTGCCTTTCTCTCCACAGCGATCTTCTGCCTTTCTCTCCACAGCGATCTTCAGTTGTAAAATAATAGACCATCAGCCAGCAATAATTTGCTGTCCAAACAGAGCCGACGCTGCCTGACGTTTATTGAAACCTCATCCTCTGCGCGCCGGTTTCCCTTTCCCCCTCTCCTTCGCTCTGTGTTTGTGCAGACAGACCCTGAGCCCTGGCCATCGCTTTTAATAATGAGGTCCGCGGCCGGCCTTGGCTAGTCCGTCTGTGCTTGTGTTGGCCTGTACAGAGCACCGGCTAGCAGGCAGGCAGCAGGAAGACTAGCATGCAAGCAGGCAGGCAGGCAGGCAGGCAGGCAGACAGACAGACAGACAGACAGACAGACAGACAGACAGACAGACAGACAGACAGACAGACAGACAGACAGACAGACAGACAGACAGACAGACAGACAGACAGACAGACAGACAGACAGACAGACAGACAGACAGACAGACAGACAGACAGACAGACAGACAGACAGACAGACAGACAGACAGACAGACAGACAGACAGACAGACAGACAGACAGACAGACAGACAGACAGACAGACAGACAGACAGACAGACAGACAGACAGACAGACAGACAGACAGACAGACAGACAGACAGACAGACAGACAGACAGACAGACAGACAGACAGACAGACAGACAGACAGACAGACAGACAGACAGACAGACAGACAGACAGACAGACAGACAGACAGACAGACAGACAGACAGACAGACAGACAGACAGACAGACAGACAGACAGACAGACAGACAGACAGACAGACAGACAGACAGACAGACAAGCATGCAGCCGACATGCTCACCTGCAGGCAAGCAGCATACAGGCTAGCCCAGGGCGCTTGTGTTGGACTGTACCAAACACCAGCTAGCAGGCGGCAGGAAGAGACGCAGATAGACTAAGCAGGCAGGCAGATGCATAAGCATACCTGCAAGCAAGCAGCATATAAGCCAACATAAAGATATAGAGGCAACAAGAGTGGGAAAGGATTCAAGTTGACAGACAAACAGAAAGGAAGGAAGGAAGGCTGACTAGAAGGCAGGCAGACTGGTGGACAAGTGGTCAGACAGAAATACAGGTGGTGCAGACAGACAGATAGACAGGCTGAAATCTAACACTAAGCCATATGTATACTCCATCTGTTTGATGGTTAGTGGACGGACTGTGAAAACTAATTTGAGGATGGACTGTGGCCTGAGGTATATCAGAGGAATTATTTTTTTGTCATCATCATCACCAACATGACACACACACCCCCGCCCCCCTCTCCTTAATGTCAAGCTAAAGACATTAGGGACCCCCTCACAACCATTATGATTTTCCTCTGACCCACTCTACATTCCTCTACCTTTTCCCTCATATCATATCATCAGTAAGGGAGGAAATTGAGCAGGACACATGAAATCATAATTATGGGCGTTTTATAGGAGTGTGAGTAACCCCCAGTGGCAGGATGGGGGCCCGTGTCGCCCATCATTTAATACATGCCTTGTTATCCATGACCCCTAGACGAGAGAGAGAGAGAGAGAGAGAGAGAGAGAGAGAGATGGATGAGCTCAATTATCCTCCTATTTTCCTCCATGGAAAGTAGGGGAAATAGAAAAATATAAAATACATTTAGAAATGTGTCGACTGATGGAGGGTGATAATTAAAAACGCCTGTGGTCACAGACCCAGTGATCGTACTGTAATTAACCCATTATGGGGACTTCTTCCCTGTAATGATTCCAATAAGTGCAAGGGTGAGGGTTTGGCTGAGAGGAGTTTACATGCACACTCCATTGAGCCCAGTAAGACACGTCAAGGTGTTCATTAGTCATGGTATGTTTTCAACATCCAGCCGTTCTACAGTCCAAAGTTCCAAAAGTTGGCTTGTTAGTTGAGAAGGAATTAGGCAGATTTTGGATTTGAATCATAGCGTAAAAGTAAACAAATAGGGAAAAAATAGGATGTGATATCGATGGAGAAACATAATGTTGGACATGGTTGAGTTGTGTGCTGATGTGTGTGTCTGTATTGTGGTCACACAAGGGACGGTAAATGAAGGAGAACACCAAAGCAGAAATAAAGAATGGGTTTGGGGTTAAAAGATCCACCAACTAAATGCCTCACTACAGCAGCTGTGATACCTCAACCACCGGGAAGACACAAAAGCACATGTTCCTTTGCTTTATTTTCCTGTCTGCTTTTATCCTGAAGCACTCTGGGTGAATGAAGCTGCCCTGTCTGGCCTCTCTTCAGTTGTGGAAGACAGTCCAGGCTGGGCTCTAGCATGTTCAATATGTTTGCTTTAACTCTACAGTAATTTGTCTTCCTGGTCTCTACTGCCTGTTTTTCAGCTGTAGTGATGCCTCCAAGAAACAGCCATCTATTGAATTAGCTCACACAGCAGCCATCACATCAGTCAACTTTGCCTTCAAAAACTCTTTTACCCGTTTGCTTTTCAATATTGAAAATGTTTCAATATGTTTCAACATTTCAATATATGGCTCCCAAGTGGCGCAGTGGTCTAAGACACTGCATCTCAGTGCTAGAGGTGTCACTACAGACGACCTGGTTTGAATCCAGACTGTATTACAACCGGCCGTGATAGGGAGTCCCATAGGGTGGCGCACATTTGGCCCAGCATCGTCTGAGTTTGGCCAGTGTAGACTGTCATTATAAATAAGAATTTGTTCTTAACTTACTTGCCTAGTTAAATAAAATAAAAAATATATACACCCCCGGTCAAAAGTTTGGAATGTTACTTAATACATTGTAGAAAAAAAGTGAAGACATCTAAACTATGACATAACACATATGGAATCATGTAGTAACTAAAAAAGTGTTAAACAAATCAAAATATATTTTATATGTGAGATTCTTCAAAGTAGCCACCCTTTGCCTTGATGACAGCTTTGCATACTCATATTCCCTGGGATATTCCCATTTCAAAAGGCCAAACTATCTACACTGTCTTATTGTCTAAAGAACCCAGAACAGGTATGCCTTCACCTGTAGGATGTGGGAGGGTCATCTCTGTCGGACTAACTTTGAGACAGTTTAGATATCCACATTAGATCTTCTACCTAAACTCTTAGAAAAAAAGGGTTCCGAAAGGAGTCTTTGGCTGTCCCCATAGGATAACTATTTTTTGTTTCCAGGTAGAACCATTTTGGGTTCCATGTAGAACCCTCTGTAGGAAGGGAGCAAATTAGGGTTAAGTGCCTTGCTCAAGGACACATTGACAGGTTTTTTCACCTTGGTCGGCTCAGGTATTCAAACCAGCGACCTTTACAGTTACTGGTCCAAAGCTCTAACCACTATGCTACCTGCCACCCCATGTAGACCCCTCAAGGTTCTAGATAACACCCTTTAGAGTGTAGATGCCCCAAACTGCATTGTTTCCATTCTATTCCTTACTAACATAACACCAGATCTGCAACCTAACAAGCCCAACATTCTATGTTAGAGTAGATTCAGATGTCGGATAAATGAGAAGTCGACATTCTTCAGACTTTATATAAAGAGACTACATTATAAACAGGCCTGTGACATGAACAAGCAGATAACTATTCATTTCTATAATTATATACTTTCTCCAACTATACGCCTGCAAAGTATGGAAAGCCATTTGAACATACTCTGAGTGTACAAAACATTAGGAACATTCCTAATATTGAGTTGCAACCGCTTTTGTCCTCAGAACTGCCTCAATTCATCAGGGCATGGACTCTACAAGGTGTCGAAAGCGTTCCACAGGGATGCTGGCCAAAGTTGACTCCAGTGCTTCCCACAGTTGTGTCAAGTTGGCTGGATGTCCTCTGTACCATGCTTGATACACACGGGAAACTGTTGAGCTTGAAAAGCCCAGCAGCGTTGCAGTTCTTGACGCACTCAAACTGGTGCACCTGGCACCTACTACCATGCTCCGTAAATCTTTTGTATGCCACACATACACATACACTCTCTGAATGCCACACATACACAATCCATGTCTCAATTGTCTCAAGGCTTAAAAATCTTTTTTTAACCTGTCTCTTCCCTTCATCTACACTGATTGAAGTGGATTTAGTGACAACAATAAGGGATCATAGCTTTCACCTGCATTCACCTGGTCAGTCTATGTCATGGAAAGAACAGGTATTCTTAATGTTTTGTATTAAAAATGTAATTAACAATAGCAATAATTTATCAACATACCTGAATAAGGGTGCATGAGGTTCTCATGTAGGTGGAATGATGCATCTCCCAGGAAAACATGAGGACTTGGCGTTCCTGGCAGGACAGCTAGCGGTGGTAAATTGAGGGTCTTTTGCAGTAATTTGGACCCAAAAGGACTCTCTTGAAACACTCCACCATAGCTCTCTCGGCTGTACGCCCCTACATCCACCATAGCTCTCTCGGCTGTACGGCCCTACATACACCATAGCTCTCTCGGCTGTACGGCCCTACATCCACCGTAGCTCTCTCGGCAGTATGCCCCTACATCCACCATAGTGAACCTGTAGCGGCCATCTTCTCTGTCTCCGTATCACGCCAATTATATGTGTTGCTAGGCACATCAAATCTAGTAGATCCCTATTATATGTGTTGCAAGGCACATACAATCTAGTACAACCCTATTATATATGTTTCTACAGTAGGCACATCAAATCAATTATATACAGTGCCAGTCAAAAGTTTGGACACACCTAATTTAACTTTATTTTTACTATTTTCTACATTGTAGAATAATAATACTGAAGACATCAAAACTATTAAATAACACATATTGAATCATGTAGTAACCAAAAAAGGGTTAAACAAAGCAAAATATATTTTATATTTGAGGTTCTTCAAAGTAGCCACCCTTTACCTTGATACAGCTTTGCACACTCTTAGCATTCTCTCAACCAGCTTCACTTGGAATGCTTTTCCAACAGTCTTGAAGGAGTTCCCACATATGCTGAGCACTTGTTGGCTGCTTTCCGACTCTCTGCGGTCCGACTCATCCCAAAGCATCTCAATTTGGTTGAGGTCGGGGGATTGGGGAGGCCAGGTCATCTGATGCAGCACTCCATCAATCTCCTTCTTGGTAAAATAGCCCTTACACAGCCTGGAGGTGTGTTTTGGGTCAAACAAATGATAGTCCCCCTAAGCCCAACCCAGATGGGATGGTGTGTCTCTGTAGAATGCTGTAGTAGCCATGCTGGTTAAGTGTGCCTTGAATTCTAAATAAATCACAGACAGTGTCACCAGCAAAGCACCCCCACACCATAACACCTCCTCCTCCATGCTTTACCGTGAGAAATACACATGCAGAGATCATCCGTTCAACCACACCGCGTCTAATGTCCAATGCTCGTGTTTCTTGGACCAAGCAGGTTTCTTCTTATTATTGATGTCCTTTAGTAGTGGTTTCTTTGCAGCAATTCGACCATGAAGACCTGATTCACACATTCTCCTCTGAACAGTTGATGTTGAGATGTGACTGTTATTGAACTCTGTGAATCATTTATTTGGGCTGCAATTTCTGAGGCTTGATATCCTCTGCAGCAGAGGTAACTTTGGGTCTTCCTTTCCTGTGGCGGTCCTCATGAGAGCCAGTTTCATCATAGCGCTTAATGGTTTTTGCGACTGCACTTGAAGAAACTTTCAAAGTTCTTGACATTTTCCGTATTGACTGACCTTCATGTCTTAAAGTAATGATGGACTGTCGTTTCTCTTTGTTTATTTGAACTGTTCTTGCCATAATATTGACTTGGTCTTTTACCAAGTCAATATAGGGCTATCTTCTGTATACCCCCCTACCTAAATTAGCTTTTAAGAAGGCACACCTGTTAATTGAAATGCATTCCAGGTGACTACCTCATGAAGCTGGTTGAGAGAATGCCAATAGTGTGCAAATCTGTCATCAAGGCAAAGGGTGAGTATTTGAAGAATCTCAAATATAAAATAAGGAGTCGGTGTGTCCAAACTTTTGACTGGTACTGTATGTTGCTAGGCTCATCAAATATAGTCGATCCCTATTATATGTTGCTAGGCACATCAAACCTTGTAGATCCCTATTATATGTGTTGCTAAGCACATCAAATATAGTAGACCCCTATTATATGTGTTGCTAGGCACATAAAATCTAGTAGATCACGGCAATTTGCACAAATGACATTTTCTCGCCAGTCAAGTGTTTTCTTCTTCTTGACGTTTTATTGGTGATTGGCAACCAACTGACAGGTGCACACACCGCCATCTACTGTACTAGAGTGTGAGGCCGTTCACAACCTACACTATATATACAAAAGTATGTGGACACCCCTTCAAATTAGTGGATTCAGCTATTTCAGCCACACCCATTACTGACGGGTGTATATAATCAAGCACACCGCCATGCAATCTCCATAGACAAACACTGGCAGTAGAATGGCCTTATTGAAGAGCTCAGTCACTTTCAACGTGGCACCATCATAGAATGCCACCTTTCCAACAAGTCAGTTCATAAAAATTCTGCACTGGTAGAGCTGCTATTGTGAAGTGGAATCGTCTAGGATCAACAACTGCTCAGCCGCGAAATGGTAGGCCACACAAGCTAACAGAACAGGACAGACAAGTGCTGAAGTGCTTAGAGCGTAAAATCGTCTGTCCTCGGTTGCAACATTCACTAGAAGGGTCCAAACTAAATCTGGAAGTAACGTCAGCACAAGAACTGTTAGTCGGGAGCTTCATGAAATGGGTTTCCATGGCTGAGCAGCCGCACACATGCCTAAGATAACTATACGCAATGCCAAGCGTCCGCTGGAGTGGTGTAAAGCTCTCCGTCTGGAGCAGTGGAAACACGTTCTCTGGAGAGATGAATTACGCTTCACCATCTGTGAGTCCGATGGACAAATCTGTATTTGGCAGATGCCAGCAGAACGCTACCTTCCCAAATACATAGTGCCAACTGTAAAGTTTGGTGGAGGAGGAATAATGGTCTGGGGCTGTTTTTCATGGTTCGGTTTAGGCCCCTTAGTTCCAGTGAAGGGAAAACTTAACACTACAACATACAATGACATTCTAGATTATTCTGTGCTTCCATCTTAGCACCAACAGTTTGGGGAAGACCCTTCCCTGTTTCAGCATGACAATGCCCCCGTGCACAAAGCTAGGTCCATACAGAAATGGTTAGTTGAGATCGGTGTGGAAGAACTTGACTGGCCTGGACAGGGCCCTGGCCTCAACTCGATCAAACACATGTGGGATGAATTGGACTGGGAGCCAGGCCTAATTGCCCAACATCAGTGCCCGACCTCACTGATGCTCTTGTGGCTAAATGGAAGCAAGTTCCCTCAGCAATGTTCCAACATCTAGTGGAAAGCCTTCCCAGAAGAGTGGAGGCTGTTATAGCAGCAAAGGGCTGACCAACTCCATATTAATGTCCATGATTTTGGAATGAGATGTTCCTACAAACCTCACTACTCCCATCACCCGCACTCAAAATACCACCCACTCCCCATTCCCGTCAGACCTCTCTGACCCTGTCAAACAACCTCTCCCTTTCTACATCATACATTTCACAAAATAATAATACATGTTCATCTGTTTCCTCTACCGTACAGCCATTACACTTCCAGTACCATGTTTCCTTTACCGTACAGCCACTACACAGTCCAGTACCATGTTTCCTCTACCGTACAGCCATTTCACATTCCAGTACCATGTTTCCTCCACCATACAGCCATTACACATTCCAGTAGCATGTTTCCTCTACCATAGAGCCAATACACATTCCAGTAGCATGGTTCCTCTACCATAGAGCCAATACACATTCCAGTACCATGTTTCCTCTACCATAGAGCCATTACACATTCCTGTACCACGTTTCCCTATCAACTTAGTGTGGAACTGAGAAAAAAGGCTTTTATATACCTTGGTTTCACAGTAATTTTATGCAGTTACTGCTAATATGACCCCATTTTCTCCAAAACACAATACAATAGAGGCAGGATACTTGTCACACGATTAATCATGTATTTAATGTAGCAAAAATGACATTAACACATTTTGGACCAAATGAGCAGATGAGCCATTTTGCTTGGTAGGGCTTATTGTTCCCACATCATCTTATTCACACCACTGTTTCTTTTCTTCTATCAGGCTCAGATCAACATGTGGTCTTGTATAAAACTACGGTGGCACATTTCCTATTACCACAGATGGCCCTATAACAGTATCTCGGAGTCCATATTCATCAACCCTTTTTCCATTCTCTGGGCCAAAACCCCTCTTTTGATATCGTTCATATTCCCAGCAGTCTTCCAATACTGTCAGTGTTCAGTCAAATGTCTCTCTGTGTGCACTATTGTCGTCCTTGTTTGGCCGTAGATGGCTATTACCAGCTCAACATCCTCTACTGTCCCGGGGTAATATTGTTTGGCCGTAGATGGCTATTACCAGCTCAACGTCCTCTACTGTCCCGGGTAATATTGCCGCTTTCCACTTCCTTTTTTTTTCTTTTTAGGGAGGGTGGAGGGCACAGAGACTGAGGTAGATTCTTCCAATGCTGTGTGTATCCCCAACCAAAGCATTTATTTTTTTCTCAGAGCTGGCCCTGCTTGGGAAAATATTTTTCATGATCTCCAAATGGTATCTGCTCAGCCGTGGATCGGACGACAGAGTCTGTAGAGTAAACATCAACATCAGGCAAGGTTTTTCTTGGGCCTTGGTGAGTTGAGTGGAGAAGGGGAAACTCACTGGCCCGTGTAGATTGATGGGTAAATATTTCCTGCACCTCAGAATTAGCCCTGGAGGTTTGGTAAAGTGTCCGTTAAGCTGACTGATGCTGATGTTCGTCCCATGCAGTTCCGCTCAAACACAACTTGTTTGTAGAGTTGCTAAGCTTCCATGAAAGTTAATTAACTGGTTTGGACTTCATCGTGCTGCAAATTATCCTATTACATTGATATGGGAGAATTTAAAACAATAATTTATAGATCATTATAAACTTTTACCTTTGCACAGTGGCGCTTCAATGAAATCAATGTGACTATAGTTTAGTCAAAATGTAATTAGCGTAAATAACAATAACATAACTTCTTTTTGGTTTCTTCTGGACTCTATAGATGTTTCATTTGTTGCTCCCTCACGCTATGCCATCCCTAGGGCAGGGGCACGCTGGCACACTGCCCACCACGACCCACCGATCCATCAAAAGTTCCTTATGACTCTGTTTGGCATCATCTACCAAGATCAACAGTCCTGCTTTTCACACTGCCCCAGCACACACGTTGAGTGTAACCTGCTTTTCACACTGCCCCAGAACAGACACTGAGCGTAACCTGCTTTTCACACTGCCCCAGCACACACGCTGAGCGTTACCGGGGTGTACGAGGGAGAAAAAGGGATAACCAGACAGAAAGAGGTGCTTTTGGAAAACGTGATATCAAAACGATTGCGTGCAATAAAATATTTGCCAGACTCTTGTTTTGAAGGATATTTTTTCCCCCTGCTAGCGATGCTGTCCCAGGGCACATCAGAGGGTTGGAAAAACACTTGCTATTTTGGATGTGTTGCTGAGTTTGTGAGCAAGCATCCTGACTGAAATTACCAGCAGCTTAGAAATACAAGTCCAGATTTTATCATTCTCTAGTAGCACATTTATCCTGATCAAATCAGTGATTATTTCATGAATGGAACGAAGGAAGTCAATTCATAACCATAGCAAAATAAAAATGTAAAAGCATGAATGTAAAGTCACAGATTGATAAATATAAAATAAAATAAATAATTACTAAATAAAGAATCAATAACCTCATCTGCTATATTGAATATTTTTCTTATATTCCTGTGCTAATTATCTCAATGATCTTTTCTGGTAGTTCTTCTTGCCGTTTTGCATTTGCCTTGTAGGAGCCTCGTCGTTCCATTTAGTTTCCTAAGGTTAGCTCGAGGTTGTCAAAGACAAATGGCTCGGCAGGGTTACCATAACAAAACACGTGAAAGGCTACATTGAGAGTGTGTCTGTGTATTTCACACAAGGGATGGGAATGGACACATGATGTGATCACATCACGTAAGATGTTAAAGCCATCACAACAGAGCAGGCCCCTACCCCCTGACCACAAACACACACCCCTCCACATGCACGCATAAACACACACCTCGGCTCTGCCTAATAAAAAAGGTTGGGCCTATTTAGATCTTATAAGGAGGAGGAGAGCAGTGGGCAGCTGGTCACACAGAGAATCTATTTTGCCCAAAGCAACAAGTCAAAGCTTCCAGATTAATGACGGTTGACATCAGCTCTCTGTTGGCAAGCCAACAACAGCATCCGCACATCTCCCCAGCAAGTGGCTAGAAGTTCAGGAGGAAGGTTAGCGCTGTCAAGCATAAGGAGTGTGGTTGTTTCGGTAGTGCTCTTTAAAGAAAGTAATCGTTTTATTATTCACAAATCTGCAATGACGAAGGACTATGTCCACAGCTACTTGACATTGTTTAATTTGACATTTTAGTAATTTAGCAGATGCTCTTATCCAGAGCGACATACAGGAGCAATTAGGGTTAAGTGCCTTGCTCAAGGGCACATCAAGTGTATGAGTGTCTGAGTGTTTGAGCCAATTTTGTACATATTTTGTACATAATGTTGCTCTTATGACCGAAAAGAGCTTCTGGATATCAGAACAGCAAAGATTTTTTCTTTAATGAATCTGATGCAAAGGATATACTGTTGCTCCCGGACCTGGCCCAAATCCCTGTAATTCGCATGAAGAAAAGATGGAGATACAGGGGGCGCAGATCCGGGTGCCTGTGAGCATTCATGGGCGAGTGGGTAACACGGATGGTTTCTATTGGCCAACATGCAATCACTAGAGAATAAACTGGATGAGCTCCGTTCGAGACTATCCTACTAACGGGACATATAAAACTGTAATATCTTATGTTTCACCGAGTCGTGGCTGAACAACAACACAAGTAATATACAGTTGGCTGGGTTTTCCGTGCATCAGCAGGACAGAACAGCTACGTCCGGTAAGATGAGGGGTGGTGGTGTGTGTCTATCTGTCAATAACAGCTTACTCAACACCTTGAGTAAGGAAGACTCAAGGTATTGCTCGCCTGAGGTAGAGTACCTCATGATAAGCTGTAGACCACACTATCTACCAAGACAGTTAAAAAAAAAACTACCACTACGAACCGATGCTGGCACTAAGACCACACTCAACAAGCTGCCATAAGCAAACAAGAAAATGCTCATTCAGAAGCGCCACTCCAACAGATCCACAGATGACTCAATCTCAATCGCACTCCACACTTCCCTTTCCCACCTGGACGAAAGAAACACCTACGTGAGAATGCTGTTCATTGACTACAGCCCAGAGTTCAACACCATAGTGCCCACAAAGCTCATCACCAAGCTAAGGACCCTGGGACTAAAGACCTCCCCCTGCAACTGGAACCTGGAATTCCTGACATGCCGCCCCCAGGTGGTAAGGGTAGGCAACAACAAGCTGATCCTCAACACGGGGGCCTTTCAGGGGTGCATACTTAGTCCCCTGCTGTACTCCCTGTTCACCCACAACTGTGCGGCCAAACATACCGGTGGTAGGCCTGATCAACAGGGATCGACAACTATGAGACAGCCTATAGGAAGGAGGTCAGAGACATGGCCGTGTGGTGCCAGGATAACAACCTCTCCCTTAACGTGATCAAGACAAAGGAGATGATTGTGGACTACAGGAAAAGGAGGACCGAGAACGCCCCCATTTTCATCGACGGGGCTGTAGTGGAGTGGGTTAAGAGCTTCAATTTCCTTGGTGTCCACGTCACCAACAAACTATAATGGTCCAAACACCAAAAAAGTCATGAAGAGGGCACAACAAAGCTTATTCCCCCTCAGGAGACTGAAAAGACTTGGCATGGGTCCCCAGATCCTCAAAAAGTTATACAGCTGCACCATCGAGAGTATCCTGACAGGTTGCATCACCGCCTGGTATGGCAACTGCTCATCATCCGACCATAAGGTGCTACAGAGGGTAGTGCGTACGGCCCAGTACATAACTGGGGCCAAGCTTCCTGCCATCCAGGACCTATATATTGTCAAAGACTCCAGTCACCCAAGTCATAGACTGTTCTCTCTGCTACTGCATGGCAAGCGGTGCGGGAGCACCAAGTCTAGGTCCAAAAGGCTCCTTAACAGCTTCTAACCCAAGCAATAAGACTGCTGAGCAATTAATCAAATGGCCACCTGGACTATTTGCATTGACCCCCACCTTTGTTTTTACACTGCTGCTACTCGCTGTTTATTATCTATGTATAGTCACTTTACTCCTACCTACATGAACAAATTACCTTCACTAACCTTTAGCCCTGCACATTGACTCGGTACCTCCTGTATATAGCCTCATTATTGTTATTTTATTACTTTTTTATTCATTTTTAACTTTTGATTATTTTGTAAATATTTTCTTAACTATATTTTCTTAAAACTGCATTGTTGGTTAAGGGCTTGTAAGTAAGCATTTCACGATAAGGTTCACCTGTTGTATTCGGCACATGTGACAAATAACATTTGATTTGATTTGGGGTGTTGTCTATGTCTTGTTTGGTTTGGTCAGTTGGCATGGCGACTGAGAGACAGGAAGGAAGGAGAGAGGAGGAAGAGGAGTTTGAGTGCTGAGGTACAGAACGTGATCTTCTTTGATGGAGGACAGCTACTGTACTGTAGGCAGGTATTCACATTATCATACAGAATATTCCACTCAGCTCCTTAGAAAGAGAGAAAGAGAGAGAGAGAGAGAGAGAGAGAGAGAGAGAGATGCAACCACAGACATTTTCTCTACATTGACCACTAATAATGATCATCTATTGCCCACTAAAATGCATCTGGTTTTGTCAAACTCCCTCGGCAATGATCAGTGAAATAACTGTTCTTGAAGTACATGGAGGGTGAAACTACTGTCCAGTACATCTTCTCTAATTGTGTTTATACAGTGTCCAGATCCAGGCATTCATGTATTTAGGTTTTTCTTTGGTTAGATCTGCTGCACAACCAGAAATCCACACAATCTAAAGTTAATCAAGCATCAGATGCCGGCTGGGTAGGATCTACACCGAGGTCAACGACCTGCTACTCAGTTTCTCAATGTAGCGTGAAGCTGCACTAACAGACGTGAACACTCACTGAGAAAGAGATCCCCCATCCATTCCCCCATCCATCCCATTCAACAAAAAGACCAGTGAAACTTAGCCTTCTTTGTCATCTCCAGCAGAAGTTTCATTTGAAAAAACTAAAGTAAATCCAATAACTGGGCTTAAATAAACTAACTTGTGGTGTACCAGAGTAAAGCCCTGGGTCTGGGCCGGCCAGGCTCCAGTTTCACCAACACAGCCATATTATCCGAATGCTACTCTGTATGATTAGTCTGTGTTAACCCTTCTCCTTTTTACCATTCCTCAAGGTGTTTATGGAAAACATCTGACATTTAAAGAGCTCGTCAGATGCAAAAGAGTCTGAACGCTTAACCAAGCTGTTATTTTCAAGGGTGTTGAGGGCAGCAGGTTTGTCATTCTTGCCCAGTTTATATTTGTTTTTGTTTTTTGGAATAAATATATATTAAAATGATCAGTGTTGGGGAAGCTACTCTGAAATTGTTTTTTACCAAGCTACCAATTACTTCACACCGGAAGATGTTAAGCTACACTAAAAAATGACCTTAAGAAAAATCCAGTTTACTTAACTAAAGTTACTTTGAAAAACTAGTTCACTACATCCAAACACTTTGTGATAAATTATCATATCTAAATCTGAAATGTCAGAGACTACAAATTGCAAGAACAGATCACTCAGCTACATTAGCTTGCTGGGTACATTAATAGCTTTAAATTGGTTGTTTTTAACATCAACTTAAATATTTCCACCAATGATGTTAACACAATCTGTAATTTAGCCTATTAAACACAAAACGTGAGAATTAGGTACACAAAAAGTGTTTGAAGTGAGAATTGGGCAGGTCTGATGCCGAAAAATAAAGAAAAGTCTTGCCTACTTCAGTGTGTAGTGTATAGTTCCAGTAGTTAGCTGCACTGGTACACGGTAAAAAAGTGACTAACTACAGAAAAAACTTCCAAGATTTGAATTTAGTTCAACTACCACCAAGCTAAGGTAAAATGTAATTCAATTACTAGTTGAACTACATTTAGTTCACTACTCCCCAACACTGCAAATTATGCATATCACCTTCTCGTATTAGACAAGAATTTGGAAGGCAGAGTGTAGCTGCAGCAAACTGGTCTGCCAAAAACCACTGGAAAAAGTGGGTGGGCAGCACCATGGATTCAGTCAAGTCTTTGTAACATCAGTGAAGGTTTTTTCTAGAACATGCCTCAAAGTACGTGGATGCATTAACTGGACCTACCGAGTTGTGCAACTGCATGAGTGATGCATGATGCCTGGTATGAGTGAGAAAGAATGAAAAGATTGACTGAATTGAAAACAAAAAAAAGGTTTTAACACCACCATTTGCTGACTGGGAAGAATATTTAAAGTATTGATCGGTAAATAAAGACTGACAGGTAGACTTGTGTTTTGTTTCAGATGTGTACTAACAATCTCTTGAAATAGCTCTGTACAATATCAAGTCATTATCTGATATACCCACCTAGAAAACCCCTAAAAGCACATTATGTAAGTGTACTGCAAGATTGGATTCTCTAGGAGGTGAGTTCATGATTGAAAAAAGAAAAGAGCCAAGGATTCCTCACCACAGTGCTTATTGAGAAATGACTAAGGTTGAGCTCTTCACGTGTTTCATGTTTCCCTTTCTGATTGAAGTGAAATGGAGCGTTTCTCCACAGCTCCCCCAAAGTTTACCAAACTGTGGTCGGAATCTCAGACTATTATCTAAACAAGCAGCAATGTCAGCGATTAGAATGTGAAGACACTCGCCGTCCTCGCTAGCCTGCCTCCCACACTGAGGGATGTAGTCGACAGTATATTCAAGGCATGTCCTCTTTGCCAATGTCTTTCAAAGCCTTGTCCAAGTTGTTTTGTGAACAAAGAAGAGACAAAATGGGAGTTGTTTCAAGTCTGAACAGATGCAGACCAAACATCTACATGACAATCATTCACAAACAAAGGGCTGAAGCATTCTCACTCTGACGTAACAATTACTTTCACCGCTAAGGCAAAGTTTATGTTTGTAAACACAAATAATGGTAATTAGGACATCAAATGCTTAGATGGCATATTAAAAGGGGATGATAGCATGTCAATCAACATCGTAAAAGCCACTGAAAACAGTTAAGCGCTGCTGTTTTGAATTCACTCGAACTCATGACTGAAGTATCAAAATTCGAACCAAAGATTTGACAGATGGAAACAGACTCATTTCCATGATCCCAAACCCATTCTTAACATGTATATTTGTGAGTAAATTAAGTATGCTAATTACAAGCTGGAGGTGTGCAATGTCTTTTTAAATAAAAAACGGTTTATTTGTCTGTGCTAGTTTGTGTTTGATTATGTGCTAAGGTCTTGACTTAGTGCACATTACCTGCTGGTGTAAAAACAGTCCTCCTTTTTACTAACATCTCCTAATTCAACATAATTAAAGACTAAACCTGAGCAGCCTGAGCGCATACCAAAACATAAAACGTGTAATTTTACGTCTGCTTTTAGTTTTCTACACTGCCTTTAATTTGTCTCAAAACAAATGCAGGTCACCAACCCAAAATATGAAAAGGACGGATCGAAAGGTGTGGAAATGGAAAGTTCCAGTGCATGAGAGAGGGGTGGAGGGTTCCCTCGTTTTTTGTGCAAAAGGTCTGGAAAATAGGCCCCTATTTGGGTGTAATTTCTGGGAATCCCAGTAATTGCCTGTAATTACAGTCTGCTGTGTAGCTGTCGTTCCTACATCCCTCTGCACCAGGTGAGAGTCAGAGGCCTTTGGGACTGAAGGCATAGCCTAATAGGGAACCTAAGTGTGTCCTCTCAGTATGGATCATTCTGTGAGTAAGTCATGTTATTGGCCTACTCTAGCTGCAATTGAAGGTCCCATTACTATACCCTTCCAGTTGGGTACATTTGTGCTTGTATTTTTGCCGTAAGATAAATGAGCAAGAACCTGTAAAAGAGGCCATGACCTGTAGAATCAGAATCTAAGGGCCTCTACATGTTGTAGAGGCCAAGAACCTGTAGAATCAGAATCTAAGGGCCTCTACATGTTGTAAAGAGGCCCCAAGTCCATTGTCCTACCAGTAGATAGACATGCAGCAGACAGAGGGAGAAAGGCTGAGAGCTGTGGTGTTTGCATCAATAAAATGTCCCGCTTTTTCCCCAGTGCGCAACACAGAAACAGACAGCGCATCGTGACCCAACCTTTTCCACATTTACCTCGGCTCTTTAACTTTCCACATGAAGTGTGACATCCTGTACTTAGTGACAGTTTGTTTTTACTGACACGTGTTGTTTTAATGTTGTATTGAGGTTTGCGTTGCTACTCAGTTTAATACTGCACCGATAGGTTGTAATATTTACTCAAATTGATCATTGATTAACTTAGGTCTCAAGCCACTTGCACAACACACTAGCCATTATAGTGTTGTAGTCCTCTACGCCATAATACCACAGTCACAAAATTTGTCCGAAATGTTTTAGGAGTGCTAATTTAAACATGGAGATTGATGTCAAATGTGCTTTCATTGATGTATTTTACTTTTACTATATTCAGTGGGGTGAGAAAGCTGGAAAATGTTGGTCAATCACACGTGGACATCCAGTAGTAGCAGTACAGACATTTGTGACCAACAACCA
Organism: Thymallus thymallus; assembly: GCA_023634145.1. Lineage (NCBI taxonomy): Eukaryota > Metazoa > Chordata > Actinopteri > Salmoniformes > Salmonidae > Thymallus > Thymallus thymallus. The sequence continues at coordinate 10,146,152 of CM042386.1, forward strand.
ATGCAGAGAGTTTTCACAACTATCCTTTAGTTTGTATGGGGGTGTGCAGTGGTTAATTTCATAGAACACAAAAACAGCAGTCTGTAGTTTGTCATGATGGAAATGTTAAACTACATGTCAATGGAGAGAATGGACGGAACAAATATTATAACTCTGATAGAAATATATTGGCCAGCGCAAGTTGCCCACATAACAAAATACAATTCTAAGCCAACATTTGCATGGCACGGGGTGGTAGTAGCTGCACGTGACGTGTAGCCTAGATGAATATGGGTAATTTTCTGTGGTTCTATGTCATTGGCAGAATTCCTGACCATAATCCCATGAAAACTCAGATATTCCAGTTAATTATATTGATCCGCATTTCAAAAACATTCAGAGGGCATTTGCAGCCTGGCATTTAGTTCATGAAATGGGCATAAACAAACAAAACCACATCTTTCTTCATATTCTATAATGAAGGGTGTATTACCAAATCAGACTGAGACAGAGGCCCATCTATAAACATCGGTGGCACAACCTTTTACTGCTCTCTTTTAATATCTTAAAGTCTATACTACAAATATTCAATGAAGTTATGAGTTATGAGAGAAAAATCCACCCCAACCCCACCCTAGCATAGCTGGGCCCAGTGCCCCAACAGCACTCAGTGATAAATGAGAGCTTTCACACACTGCGTTTGTACTGGCACCTCTGCCAGGGCGCCTGCAACACTAGTTCTGCCCTGCTAGCTAGCTGCCACAGCAGAATTCCTGATGAGCCCTTTCAGCCAAGCCGAGAGAGAGAGAGAGAGAGAGAGAGAGAGAGAGAGAGAGAGAGAGAGAGAGAGAGAGAGAGAGAGGGGGTGGGGGGATACAAGGAAGAGGGGACTAGAGTAGGTACTAGAGTAGGTAGATGGAGAGCAGGAGTCAGCCAATTGAGTTTAACGTTGTCTGGCAGCTGGTCTGGTCCATTTGTAAACGGGTCCTGGATTCCTGATCAGCCCATTGCAGGCCACATAAAGCACTGTAGCACCCGACCCTGTGTGCAGCGTGCCTGAGTGCTTGAGCATGTGTGCGTGTATTCGCAAGTGTGTATTCTTCTATTCTTTTTCTTGACATTAGTCGCTTTCTTTGCTACTTCTCATGAACACGTACATTTCCCACCGACCATTTCAATCTCCACAAAATCAAAGCAACTTCCAGCGAAGGCCACGTTGTTCCCAGGAAGTAGTCGAGGGATAAGAAGAAAGAACATTTAATAGGAAATCTAGAGTAATGACGCTGTTATTGTTAGTTGATCTGTCTGCTATGGGACGTTCGACGGCAGTAGGATTCCGGGCTGTTATTCTTGCCATCACGTCTAATTCAAGTCTTCCACCACGCAAACCCTGTTGCCACTACTGATGGTGGCTGCCGACCGCTGGCTAAAATAGGGGGTGTAATGCAAACATGGAAGCCCTAATCAGAGCTAGAGGCTCTTGGAGGTCGTAGAGGTTTGATGCCATCTTTGCCATGGAAACAGAATGTAGTCCGTAGGGACATACGGCTTGAGCTTGGTTACAAGGAGCAACCACTGGTTGTAAAGTGTGTCTCTAGAGTGGAAAATGGGTGAGTATGGGATTCTGACCGCTTTTTGCAAAACTTGAAATGTACAGTCATGGGCCTACAAAACCTGTGGCAATGGTTTCAATAGCACCCTTGTAAATGTCTGAATACTGAATAACATCGTCTAGGTGGACCAAAGCAGATTTTGTAGTTGGAACAGTGCAAAAAAAAACAAAGGGCATGCATTCAAACCCAAATGGAGGCCAAATGGAGTTTAACTTTTTGAGTACTCAATAAAGATAGTAATGTGGGTGGACAAGGATAGAGCAAGTCACAGGAGGGTTCAGGTTCGGAGGGTTCAAGTTCGGAATGTATTGTTGGATTCCCCCATTCATTCATCAATCCCACTCTTTCACCCCGACCCCAACACTTTCTGTTCCGTTCCTCATCTTTCACACCATCCTACACATTTAACCTTTGACCTCTATTGTGAGGTCAGAATCCCCCCATTGCTGAGTTCCAATAAAATGCTACCAGAGATGAATTATCAAAGAGGCATTGTCCTCTCTCAACGTAAAAAGCACTGGACAATGACAGGAATCACCCTTTGATTACCTCTATTCATGGGCACAGTCATAGACCTCCTTTAGCTCTGTTAGTGTCTGGGTTCTAGAGCTACTGCGACTTTCAGAAGAGTTAGACCTGTGCATGGTGAAACGGGGTCAAACGAGGTCAAACGGACCAAACGGACCGGAAGCCTATCTTTCCCATGCAAAGACACTCAACATCTCCCTTGCTTTCTTACATTTTTGCTCTCTTCCACCCTCTTTCACTCTCCCTCCCCCTTTATGTTTCTCTCCACCTCCCTGCCCCCTTGTTCTTACAAGCATCAACAACCTCATAAAAAACTTGCTGTTTGGACTTCTTTCTACCCATAGCTTATCCCTGCTGTGGATTACCTGTTGTACCACCCCAGACTGTCACTCAGCCACAAAGATACCATGAAACCATTACAACATGCCACAACAAGAGATAATTACTACCAGTGATAGAGAGAGCTTGGGAAACCACCAGGCTTGGTTCTCAGACATTGTGCATGGACCTTAATGGAAATAAATGAGAGGTTTTATTCAACACCCCGGCATGGAGAAGAAATATGTCTGCTTTTGCTGCAAGCCCATTTGCAGCTAATTAGAAAACATGTCACTGATTTGGGCCGGTGTAAACACCGCCCCATCTGACTTTCATTACAATAAAGAAATCAAATAAACAGTGGTGCAGGGGAACAGTAGTAGGCCCATCGTTCATTACAATGGCTACATCATGAAATACTTACCGCAACTAATTACCACCCCTGAACCCTTTGCTTTCTCGCACCGAAAATATACAAATTAAAAAAACATTTCCACTGATGAGAACAATCTCACAAATCACTTTTAGGATTTACCTCTGAAGAGAACGGTCTCATTTTACATCCAAACCATGCTCAAACTAGCCTGTGCCAAGGGGGAAAAACCACCACCATACCCCTGCAGTTGAAACACAAATATTTAGGTAAACGATCAATGGGAAGGCGTTTGGCTATGTATGAGGGACATGTAACAGGGTGACATGTGGTCAAACAGTGAGCCTTGCCAAAAATGAGATTACTCAAAATTCACATCAAAACAGAACAGGCTTCGATACACTTCCCTGGCTCACTCCCTTTTTCCTAACATTGTTGATACAATACCCAACACACTCTTTTTTCCTCCATCGTTTGACCAATTGCATTGTTATGTGTTAATACACACAATGACAGTGTATAACATTACATTAAGCTCCTGGCTGGGTAGATCTCTGCTGATTTCCTTTACGAACAGATAACTAATTAGAAACACACACTAATGCTGTGAAATGAATGAGTCCATTAAGCCAAGCTAATCCCAGATTGGGAGCGCAGTAGACAGTATTAATAAAGTGTAAAGAGCAGGATGTCAGTGATTAACAGTACAGGCGCATTGGCTAATTGACTGAAAAATGTCTGTCACAGCCCACTCAAATGCACATGTGTCAATGTTGAAGAGCTTGGGAATGAGTGAAGACTATCCAGTCTGTATTCTCAATATGACGCTCTCAGTTTCAGTAAGAATTAAGTCATTCTCACAAGGAGTTGAGTCATTCTCTAAAGGATTTGAGTCATTCTCGCAAGGAGTTGAGTCATTCTCATAAGGACTTGAGTCAGCAGGAGTTGAGTCAATCTCACAAGGAGCAGAGTCAGCAGGAGTTGAGTCATTCTCACAAGGAGTTGAATCATTCTCACAAGGAGTTGAGAAATTCTCCCAAGGAGTGAGTCATTCTCACAAGGACTTGAGTCATTCTCACAAGGAGTTAAGTCAGCAGGAGTTAAGTCATTCTCGCAAGGAGTAGAGTCATAGAGTCATTCTCACAAGGAGTTAAGTCAGCAGGAGTTAAGTCATTCTCGCAAGGAGTAGAGTCATAGAGTCATTCTCACAAGGAGTTAAGTCAGCAGGAGTTAAGTCATTCTCACAAGAAGTTGAGTCAGCAGGAGTTTATTCTCACAAGTAGTTGATTCATTTTCAGAATGATTTGAGTCATTCTCACAAGGAGTTGAGTCATTCACACAAGGACTTGAGTCATTATCAGTAGGAGTTGCATCAGACTCAACTCCTTGCGAGAATGACTCAACTCCTTGGGAAAATGACTCAAATCCTTGTGAGATTGACTCAACTCATTGTGAGATTGACTCAACTCCTTGTGAGATTGACTCAACTCCTTGTGAGATTGACTCAACTCCTTGTGAGATTGACTCAAATCCTTGTGAGAATGATTCAACTCCTTGTGAGAATGACTCAAATCATTGTGAGATTGACTCAACTCCTTGTGAGAATGACTCAAATCCTTTTGAGAATGACTCAACTCCTTGTGAGAATGACTCGACTCCTTATTGAGAATGATTAAATTCTTACTGATACTGAGAGCGTTCTAATATGGACACTGTTCTTCCGTTCTCAGTTATATAAACAGATACATTGTCGGAAATATACTGCGTGTGTTTATTCCCGTAGGCTCCTTTCTCTCAGCTCCCCGTTCATTCCCAGTGTAAAACAAGGAATGTTCTTATCACCTACAGCTGTGAAGGACGATGGTGGCCTGCTCCTGTTTTGCCCAAGCAGAGATTGGAGAGGAGATTGTGTTGGCATCAACAGCAGGCTGCTTTCATCTGTGTCATTTGTTTCCAGTCTCTGGCTCGGTATCCAGGTATGATGTGTCTCTATACTGTCGGTGGGGAGACTAATACAAACCTTTTGTCAGCTATCCAGTCCAAGCACTCTGTGTGTATGTATGTATGTATGTATGTATGTATGTATGTATGTATGTATGTATGTATGTATGTATGTATGTATGTATGTATGTATGTATGTATGTATGTATGTATGTATGTATGTATGTATGTATGTATGTATGTATGTATGTATGTATGTATGTGTGTGTGTGTGCCCGTGTGCGTGTGCGTGTTTGTTCGTGCGTGGGAGCGTGCGTGTTTGTTCGTGCGCGTGAGTATGTGTTTGTCTACCATTCATCCCCTGGGAGAGACAGAGGGTGTCAGTCTGTGGGGTTGTCAGAGCCCACTCTCTCACAGCCACTAAATTCAACAACCCCCATTTGGAATAACACATGTCCCGATACTAACCCCCAATACACCTAACCCCCCAGCACGGCCCCTGCCTCGAAAGGCCCAATTTCAGTGCAACTCACCCAACTATTGATTAATACCAATTCACTATGCCAGCCGCTGCAAATTACTATATTAAAGGTCTTATAGATATTATAGGTATCTTGAAGGACCCTGACCAGAACCACACAGGGGATACCTGTCTGTCTGTCTGTTTGTCTGTCTGGCTGGCTGGCTGGCTGGCCTGGTATGATGCAAAGCCTGCCTGCGATGGAGGAGAAAGGGATGGATGGAGGGAGAGAAAGGTGGCGTCATGTAGTCACAACTAATCAATCACAGAGCGCCTGTGACTGTTGTAAGGGGTAATACCACATGCTCTGGCTTTAGCTACCTCACCACTACCACCCGTCAGAAGGGTTGGACGCGCCTGAGGTTATGGTGATGAGTAACGCTACACTGGGGCCCTGAAGAACTCTCACTTCTCAACAACCAGCAACAGGGTCGGTCTCCCACAAAGGCAGCGGGAGGGTGAGCTAGAGAGGTACACTGACAGACAGTGAATTATGAAGAGAAAAATGGACAGGACCCACTAAACCCAGTAATGCTCTTCTTATGGAGCAAGACCATGAGAAGAACAAATGTATCAAGCAAAATATGAAGTACATATGGTTATTTTTGTTGTTGTTGTCATTTAGCAGACACTCCACAGCAATTTACAGTAGTTAATGGATACTTTTTTGTACTGGTCCCCCATGGAAATTTAACCCACAACCCTAAGCACCATGCTCTACCAACTGAGCCACACGGGAAAGTACTGTATGTTCATAACACATAATACATAAAAGTCACCCATTATTATTTAAATTTAACTAGGCAAGTTAGTTAAGAACAAATTCTTATTTACAATGACAGCCTACCTACAGGGTCAGCCCCTGGAGCAAATTAGGGTTAAGTGCTTTGCTCAAGGACACATCGACAGGTTTTTCACCTTGCCAACTCTGCCAAGCTACCTTTCGGTTACTGGCCCAACGCTCTAACCGCTTGGCTACCTGTCGCCCTTATTGAGGCATTCCACTATCAATTATTGAAAATATAACATTACTGCATGTAGAGCAGAGTATAATACTCAGCTATCTATAAAGTGGAGGTATGAAAAAAGCAGCGTCGTCATGCATAGTTTGTCTCATCTAGTCAGGAGAGGCTCCAAATGCCTAATCTAGTCCGTATCACATAATCTACCTGAGACCCAGTCTGTTCCAATCTTCCCTGACATCTTCAACATGCTCCCTGGATGCAGACACAAAGCCATGTCAACCTTCAACACACTTTTTTGTAAAAACAGCCAATCACCCTTGATTTGGATGATTAGGAGCCTGAACAAAGGCTGACAGCTCTGTCAGTGGAAGGCTGGGAGAGGGGAGAGAGATGGAAGAGGGGAGGGAGGAAGATGAAGAGAACGGAGATAAGAGGAAGAGAGGGAAAGGAGAGAAGGAAAAGGAGGAATGTAAGAAAGGAGAAGAGAGAAGAGAAGAGAGGAGAGAAGAGAGACTGGGGATATAAACTCCACAGGAGAGCGACTGGAGCTGATCACCTCCTCACCACACTCAAGCCGCCCCAGCCAAGATTAATATCAACAGGGTTGATATGTTACAGCTTGTCTGTTCTCACCAGCCGTCCTGCATGGTGAGCAGTGAGTGATAGTCCAGAGACAGAGTCCTGAGTCACACAAACACACACACCATGCCTGCGGTAGAAGTCAAAGGTCAACAGGTAGGAATGCAGCAGTGTCACGTGTTACAAATGAAATCACTGCGTTGCCATCATAGCTACCCTTGGTTAGTAATGTGGTCCATGAGGCACAGCACAGCAGTTGGTGGATAATCTAATGTGGCCACTGATGTCACCTTGCCTCTTGTTTTTGTCAGTTTATCCAAATCAGGGACAGAGTGTGGGTTGGACAACCCTGGAGGACCAGGTAAGATTGATTTCAACATCCCTTCTTCTCAGGTAAACATTGAGCGCTCAGCCAAATTGTGTAACATATTATTGGCACCCAGGGAAGCAGGTCTATTGGCAACTAGGGTGGCAGGTATCCTAACAGTTAGAGTAACCCTAATTGTTCCATGGTTGCCATTGATAATGCCAAATCCTACCTGTGACCACACTCTCCGAAGGTGTTACAGGGAGAGTTGGGGTTGTGAAAAACACATTTCCAATTTACGTGTCTTATTTTGCGTGAAATAGGACAAATATAAGCACCCACCAAATTACGATCAAGTCAAACCACTGCTAATGTTTTCCTGCTGGGCAGATATCCTCTGTCACCCTTCAACCAGGGCCTCCCATAATACAGGACCAAAGGCCAATCAGATCAGCTGTTATTTTGTGAGACGTGATGCAAACAGGAGAGCAGGTCATGGAGTGGACATGAACAGATTTACTGCTAAATGAATATATATCATTTTTAGGGGACCCATTTCCTCCGATGTGATGTTGGACTGACTCACAGTGGCTGTGGTGACGGATGACTCAGCGTTTCGTGGTAAGGTTTTCATTAATTAAGGCCACTTAGACTATATTCCAATATGTTTTCTAATGAGGCACGGCAGTTAATTACATGATTACGGTTATGGCAGGTCAGTGCTTTTCTAGGCATTCAGTAGTGGACAAACTAGCTGAGGCTCAGAAAATAGTCCAGTCTAAACTGTGAAAGAGTCATTAAGTAAATACTGTATATGACAGCAAATCACATAATTCTAAAGAGTATGTGTCTTGCTTTGCTGCTACATCAGCGGTACGGCTAGATTTAATCAAACTGTATATTACATTAGAAATCGTTACAGTAGTTGTCACGGTGCGTCGGATATATGGGACGATAGACGGAGCGCTGGTGAAGTGTCATCCTTTTATTTGAAAATGAGATGGACTCACGAAGCATTTACAAATAAAGGAGAGTGAAAAAACAAAAACACGATTCAAACAAAACACAGTGACTTACTTGGGATGTTGCAGGCAGTGCAGACAAACACAAGTGAATAATGATCCACCCACAGGTGGAAGTGTGTGGGTCCTATATACTATCCCCAATCAGAGACAACGATAGACAGCTGTCTCTGATTGGGGATGATAATCACCCTAGTTAGGGTGTGATGACTTGGTTGTGTGCCTCTCTCCTCCCCTAGGTGGGAGTAAGAGGCCTTACCACAACCAAGCCATCACAGTAGTGCTGAGCGATTAGTGCTTTTTGAGGTTGGTTCGGTTTCGGTTCGAGTATGAAAAAATAATCACGTTTTCGATTTTGGTTTCAAATTATTTTTTTTACATTAAATGCATTACGCTTTATGTGGGTTTAATGCTGTAACAATACAGAATAAAACAATTAATAAAAGTCCAATGATGGTAGTGACTGTCCATTACTGCTTATTATCCATCATTTACACACAGTGCCTTACTTTAATAAAATATTCTTGTTGTTGTTTACAAAACATTTGTTTTATTTAATGACTTTATTATTTAATTCCAAGTCATCATCATGCCATCTCTATAGAGCTGTTGCCTATGCTGTCTGACAAAAATCACTATTTTAGTAGTTCTTCAAAGTAAATAAGGCATACTTTTATGACTGCTGCATACCAACTGTCAAACACATATCATGTATTTTCAGGTAGCGATACCTTGCGAAGCAACTGCTCTATCCCTCTCGATTGCGCATTCGCTCATTCTTCTGTCACATTTGCATAGCAGGCATAAAAGAAACAGAACGGACAAGTAAGCACGCAATGGATTGTGGTCATTGTAGTTAATTAACACGTTTTCTGCACTAAACAATGTAGAATGTTGACCTTTTGGAAACTACAACTCCCTACTACATCACACAGTTTGGGTTTGATCTGATTTATCTCTACAGAAACTGCACAATGTGTCCATTGAGAAAAACTATATTCATATAATTCATATAAATGAACCGACTTTGGTCAATTAGATGTTTAAAAACATGTAATGGCATCCATATTCTTCAAACCAATGACCCCCACCTGAGAGAAAACCATAACCAGGTTTTCCCTCTGTCATATCATAAATACGTTGTCTTAGCAACCGGTGCTGTTATTTTCTCCTTTATTGTTTTGTATTTACTTTGTGTAAAATCTGGCCCTTAGGCCTGCAACCCTTAGGACCTATCACCTTTCACCCCGCTCCGGATATTCAGCACCGTGCATGCACTCCGCAGAGCAAAGTGTTTAAAATGAGCTGTGTCTCTGCTTCACAAGTGAAACATTTCTCCATTATTCTGCCATTTGGAAACACGTTGCTGAGAGACAATGTGAAATGTATTATAGGCCTGTTCACCTGGTTTGATGTGTTGCATTTTTCTTTCCTTTTTGACATGTCTTTATTTTGTTAAAAAAGGGCAGGATGTTGCCCCCCCCCAATTTTTTTTTAATGTTGTATAAGGAAAATAAAAATAGTCACCATACTGTAATGTCATGGTTCTGACTTTCATAGCTTTGGTGGAGCCTTCTTGTCTCGCCTCCTTGCTCACAGAAAATACAGGTAAGGGATTTACAAAACAAAAATAGTCCCTGAAAGAAGGAGAAATGGACAGAAAAAGAGAAAATAAGAAACCGTGCGGGACTGCTCCCTGCTTATGCCTTTGCAATTTCGTCCAATTTGTCTAAATTGCTCACCGACCTCCTAAACAAAAACTGTATGCTTACTGTCAAAATGCAGTGAAATATGACGGATCACCTTCATTTTGTCCGTTTCGGTCTTCGGCACAGGTCTCTAAATTGTGTATTTTTTCCATGGCACCAAACCACCCGCCTAGGCTTTAATTAATTTCCTTTTATTTATACAGCTAAACTTTGCTGCACTTTTAAAACACAACGTTTCCTTGCTTTGGGGGAGACTAGTAGATCGTAGTTCAATCATCATTTAATGTCACATAAATAGTCTAATTTCGCCCATTTAGTTTAGTCACAGGGTCTCTGGAAAATGGGTGAGCACAGGACATTTGTTTGAATTCATTTGTAAAAGATGAAATTACAGCCATCAGGAGCAATTGGATAGTAATGGTTTGAGAGAATAATGAGGTCAGTGGCTTTTATTTTCAGGGACAAAGGTCATGTCCAATTTCCCTGTTGATTTGGCCTCACATGGATCATTGCTTCGCCAACCCTGCTAGTGGAAAATAACATGTAGATCAAGACCTAAAAAAACAACTTTAACATTATCAAAGTCTGACGTATTTTCTAAAAGGCCGGCGTTCACGACTCAATGTAACTCAAACTGCAGAGGCTTTGTTAGACAACGGCCATGGTCGGAAGAGTAATGACTCCGATTTTAAGGCAACAAGCAACCAATTCACATCCACCTTATAGATAGATAGATAGATAGATAGATAGATAGATAGATAGATAGATAGATAGATAGATAGATAGATAGATAGATAGATAGATAGATAGATAGATAGATAGATAGATAGATAGATAGATAGATAGATAGATAGATAGATAGATAGATAGATAGATAGATAGATAGATAGATAGATAGATAGATAGATAGATAGATAGATAGATAGATAGATAGATAGATAGATAGATAGATAGATAGATAGGTACTTTATTGATCCCCCGGGGGGGAAATTTCATTATCAAGCAGCTACAACAAAAACACAGGGCAGGTGCAAAATGCCACAACGAAAGTACACAAAAGACAGATACACGGTACATGATACATAGAGCGGCAGTATGAAAAAGTATAGAAATACAGGATATCTGGAGTGCAAAAAAAAAAGCTATAAAAGGACATTGCATAGTATGAGTGGTTGGCTGAATATGTACACTATACATTGGTGGATGTTGGATGGTTAACTATACTATACAGGTTGATGGCAGAGAAATACTTCAGTAGCTAATGCGTATGATATGAGCGAGGGTAATAATAGTTTACTTAATAGACAGACTGGGTAAATGAACAGGTAAGTGAAAATTTTGCATGGTTAAATTAGCTGTACAGTTAGGTATACAGTTATATTTACAGATAAGTGAATACTTGCATGTTTACACAAACTGTACAGGTAAATGACAGGAAGAGATACTTTAATAGCTAAATGTGTGTATGATATCATTGGGGTAATAATAGTAATTCCCTTAAAATACAGTCCTTAAGTGCGCAGGGTTTAATTACAGACAACTGCACTTATTGCACATTTGATATACTAAAAGCAATGAGAAAAGGTGCAACTGGCAGGATACTAATATGCATTCCTGAGTGAATGCCTAGGTCCAATAATTACTTACAATATTGCATGTGATATAATATAATATGATATGATATAATATAATATAACAACTGTACATGGGTATATATACAGACCTGTATGAATAATTATCCGGAGATTAGATAAGAGATTAGATAAGAGTTGCATTCATTCTAGGTTTCAATTTCAAACCAACCTAGAGCCTAGGCCGTCAACTTCTCCAGTTTTAGTCAGAAAGTAGAAAAGGTTCTCTTTCTCCTCCAGCTTTACACTTGTTTACCTCAGAGTAGAGTTGTTCCAGTAAGTGAACCATCAATCCATCATCTTCACGGTGGGCAACCAAATGAGACCTTTCTCCACTGGGGTAAAGCCCCTCCAGAGGACAGAGCCGGGTGGGGGAGGAAGGGGCCCCAGAGCAGTGCTCTTTGCTGGGGGGCTGGGTTGTGTGTGAGCTGGGGCTAGGGAGAATGGAGGGCTGGGGCTTGGGGAGACTGCTAGGGCCCGTGCCTTGACACCACAGACACCAACTTGACACCACACGCAAGGGAACATCTGAACGTGCCCCAGCTGCGCCTACAGCCACAAATTATTCCTACACGGAGGCCTGAAATAGCACTGTGGCAGTTCATTTATTACAGCCAAGCCTCCCATTCCAGCAGGCGTGTACTATACCCACCCCCTACTCTCTTAAAGAAGAGGGATTCACCCTCTTCTTTTCTTCTTTACTAAATGTAATATTATTGTAATTAACTACGCAAGTCAGTTATGAACAAATTCTTATTTACAATGACGGCCTACCCCGGCCTCCCCTAACCTGGGCCAATTGTGCACCGTCCTATGGGACTCCCAATCACTGCCGCTTGTGATACAGCCCAGGATCGAACCAGGGTCTGTAGTGACACCTCTAGCACTGAGATGCAGTGCCTTAGACCACTGTGCCACTCGGGAGCCCCAATATGCTGCCTTTTCAAAGGAGCAAAGTCTTCCAAAAACCTCAGATCCCAACTGAATTAGGACTCTGCTTCACTAAAGGGACATTAGCGTGTGTAGACTGCACTAATGTTCTTTACTCACAATTCCTATCAACTCTGCAAACACAAAGCTTAGTTCACCCTCACAATACGTCCCAGGATTGAAGACCGATGATTTGTGTTTCCCTGATGATTTGTTTAATGCCAAGACACCACTTAACATTGACCTTAATGCTTTCCCTCAGCACAGATAAGCTACGACAACGAGGGTGCATCTTGAGGTGGTCTGTTCTGTGCAGAACCACTGGCTTCCAAAGTGAACTTGACATGGTGGATTCGCTGGAGTGAGATTCAGAGTCGTGGATTCGCTCAATCCGTAGACACGACAATTACCTTAATTTACAAAGGTGTAACGGTGTGATGCATCACTGAGGTGACACAGGTTTGTGTAACATTCAGGTGAAAAATAAAATATTCAAACATACATACAGGTATATATGTTCGTCGTCTTTGAAATACAAAGCGTACACTATACAGGAATTCATCTTGTTATCTCTTTGTTTCTTTTTCATGAATCACATTATGTGATAAATCACAGCATCTGTGTGGAACAGTTTCATGACATCATTCACGCTCAATTTCCATCAGTGGGCCGGTTTTTGATTATTGCAGTAAATCTCTTCTCCATCTCCGTCAGTTCCCTCATTCAGAAGGCAGAAAGGGTGGACAGTGTGCTCTGTCTGCTGTCTAGTTTTTAATGCTTGGCTTTACCATGCTTGGCTTTGTGACAAGGCAGTTGGATTTGACTAGCCCCAGATGGAACAGTGATTTCCTTGAGAGTTCCTATTTAACGGGTAACATTTACCATCAGGGACAAGAAAGGGAGGGGAGTCACTGATCTCCTACCACCCTCTAACCTAGTCAGCTAACAAACAACCTTAGACATCCATATTCATCAGTATTACTCTAAGTCAGAACTCACATATTTATTATTGGTACCATAGGTCACTTTGGGCATTTAATATAAGTTACATTTAAGACTGCCATCACTGGTTCATAACCACAATCCATATTTTGCATAACAGGTTTTTCATAATAATGAGTCTATATTGTAACCAACATAATAGACTGTACAACAAAGTGTTTCTTTGCAGACTGACAATATTCAGAACTTAACCACTCCAGCTCACTACATCATCGACACCAGCCCAATATGCAGCACCATTGGACAGTATACACTTGTCTTTTTTTTTCAATTGGTTGTTTTTCCCTCAGAGGCCTCTATGAGGCCTGTGAAGTATGTAAGTGATTTGCAGGTAGCTTTATTGGTCGAAAAGAGAGCAACCCAGGCATGACTTATTGAATGGTAATTCTGTGGTCCTACACTACTGAGTAGTATGACATCACTTCATCATTATTCTGACAAGCAGGTGCTTGGCCAGGGGAGGATGTCTGCTTGGCCAGGGGAGGAGGGCAGTGGGGAACAATATACAATATGGGGGATATTCACTTTTCAAACCACATTTAGTTTGTGATTTAATGTGAATACATTCCTGTTGAGAAAATGATGCTTTCTTTTGTTTAATTAAGATGATATTGAAATCAGTACTCTTTCGGTTGAACTACTTGGTTCTACTAATGCACTCTACTACTGCATGACTGACTTCTATGACACATAATTACTGTTCTAAGAAAACATGATTTAGTTGTGCATTACAGAAATTAACTGTGTTTCCTCCGTCTCTAAAAACACATACAGTAAACCAGTTCTGAGCAAAACAGTGCACTTGGCGAATCCAAACAGCGCCTGGATTAAAATGTCAACTGACATTCTTTAGCCAAAGTCCTCGTCTCTGGTGTCAGAAAATAGCAAGTCGAAATCGCCATGGTCCAGAGTCATTACTGGTTCAACATGAACACAGTGCGCAGAGCAGGTGGTTGTGGGGGATTTTCAGGCTTCTATTTAATGCCTAGTGCCAATTAAGTTTCATACGGGATGTCAAAAACCCTCAGATATCTGGTGCCTAATGCTTATGTTAAAGATTCATTGTGACATTTGGTTTTTAATGTGCATCCCAGGGCTAAATTAGAGAAAGTTATTACCTACAACCTCCATTACAAGGGCACTGCAAGGAGGAGAGGAAACCACTGGATGCAAATCAATATTATAATTTTTTTATTTCACCTTTATTTAACCAGGTAAGCCAGTTGAGAACTAGTTCTCATTTACAACTGCGACCTGGCCAAGATAAAGCAAAACAGTGCGACAATAAAAAAAAGAAAGTCTGAGGCGAACTGGAGATTTACAGTCCTACCCAAATAAGATGCAGATTTGGAAATGCACCATGTGGTTTTCAGTTTCAGTGGGATGTTGTGGTGAGAATTGTCTCGACATGTTTTTGAAAGCTCACTTGAACAGTACATGGACTTTCTTATGAATGAAAACACATTCCATTTGTTATGGATTCGTACATATAAATCAAAGGCATTTTAAATAGCAGCGAAATTGAGCACAGACCAAGGATGAGGCCCTACAGGGCAGCAAGTAGAGCTCAGGTGAATGGCGGCGTTGCTTATAGGCAATTCCACTGTAACAGAGTAACGGTAACAGAGTGATGCGGAGACTCTGGTTTTTCACTTCAAAGTGAAACTGACAAACAAAAAACAATGATTGCAAAGTTAAACAAATCATCCAACTCTAAACACAAGGGCGACGTTTAACACTTGAAAATCTTACCAAAACACATTTACAGGAAGAACAGTGCAGATGCAATGATGGGTAACATTATAACATTTGGTGCTGTTTGTTACCAATCTTAACATCTGCATTGTTTTTAAAGTAATTATATAAAAAACAAGGTCTATGTTCTATAGGCAGGGCAGCTGGTAGAACACTGATGGGGAATCTGTGTTCTATAGGCAGGGCAGTTGGTAGAACACTGATGGGGAATCTGTGTTCTATAGGCAGGGCAGCTGGTAGAACACTGATGGGGAATCTGTGTTCTATAGGCAGGGCAGTTGGTAGAACACTGATGGGGAATCTGTGTTCTATAGGCAGGGCAGCTGGTAGAACACTGATGGGGAATCTGTGTTCTATAGGCAGGGCAGTTGGTAGAACACTGATGGGGAATCTGTGTTCTATAGGCAGGGCAGCTGGTAGAACACTGATGGGGAATCTGTGTTCTATAGGCAGGGCAGTTGGTAGAACACTGATGGGGAATCTGTGTTCTATAGGCAGGGCAGTTGGTAGAACACTGATGGGGAATCTGTGTTCTATAGGCAGGGCAGCTGGTAGAACACTGATGGGGAATCTGTGTTCTATAGGCAGGGCAGTTGGTAGAACACTGATGGGGAATCTGTGTTCTATAGGCAGGGCAGTTGGTAGAACACTGATGGGGAATCTGTGTTCTATAGGCAGGGCAGCTGGTAGAACACTGATGGGGAATCTGTGTTCTATAGGCAGGGCAGCTGGTAGAACACTGATGGGGAATCTGTGTTCTATAGGCAGGGCAGCTGGTAGAACACTGATGGGGAATCTGTGTTCTATAGGCAGGGCAGCTGGTAGAACACTGATGGGGAATCTGTGTTCTATAGGCAGGGCAGTTGGTAGAACACTGATGGGGAATCTGTGTTCTATAGGCAGGGCAGTTGGTAGAACACTGATGGGGAATCTGTGTTCTATAGGCAGGGCAGCTGGTAGAACACTGATGGGGAATCTGTGTTCTATAGGCAGGGCAGCTGGTAGAACACTGATGGGGAAAGGTGTGGGTGTCCTTGAAAAGAGCAGAAGTGGGCAAACTGAAAAGTAGCATTGCATTGTTAGGTGCCTATCTTGTAGATTCTCTATGACAAATCCCTATGTTTAATGATTTTGTGAAATATTATGTTTGATTTCTCTACCTATTTTCTATGGCAATCATCAGATTAATTCATGCGTACATATTAAATATCAACTGAAGTACTGAACTATTGTACAGAAATAAGTCAAACAGTATGCTAAAGTTCAATAGTCTCTCTCTCTCTCTCTCTCTCACTTGCTCTCTCTCTCTCTCAAACCACTCTATGTGTCAGTGAGTGGTCGCAGTGGCTGTCACCGCTACTGCTCCCTGACAAACTGCACACTGTGTGAGGAGAGTGATGCCAATCTCTCTGTGGTCCCAGTGACACTGCCATGGCCTTCCAGCCTAGGCTCTCCGTCTACTATTGGAGCCCACGGACAGCTTCACAAGGCCCCTGTGTTGAGAGAGATGTCCAGAGATTGGAGTGAAAATAAGACCAACGTTGTGTGGGCTTTCTCCTCATCACTCCACAGCAACCTGAAAGCCCTGTCAAACTCAATAGAGCCGTAAGTCATTGGAGTGCACTTTCTGCCCTGAAAGTAGTGTTTTTATTGATGTTTTTAGATGAATTTGGCGTTAC
This sequence comes from Thymallus thymallus, assembly GCA_023634145.1. Lineage (NCBI taxonomy): Eukaryota > Metazoa > Chordata > Actinopteri > Salmoniformes > Salmonidae > Thymallus > Thymallus thymallus. Next base: position 10,163,003 of record CM042386.1, read on the forward strand.
TGTAATTTGGCGTTACTGTATGCCTCTTGTGTCCAGTACTATATTCCAGTATGTTGCAATGAGATGCCTGCTGAGAATCATAATCATACTTCGGAAATGTTGTTGTCCATTTGTACATTGATAGCTATTTTACACAAACATGTTTATGTCTGAAGGGGCAGAAAACGTTTGGGATCATGAATAAAAGCCTCTCATGCATGTAGCGGCCAAGTGGTGCCCACTACTCTACATCTCATTTTCTCTCGTCTCCCATTTATAATTCCCAGCAGTAAAAAATGAACAGTCCTCCTTTTTCCATTCATTTACATTTTCTGAATCCTGAGATTAAAGAAAAAACGGCAAATATTATGTAATATAGAGTTTGCGCCACCTCATGATGTATTGTTAGTTTATAAATATACTGTATATATACTGTATATTTATTAATATATATATATATATATATACAGCGGTGAAATAAGTATTGAACACATCACCATTTTTCTCAGTAAATATATTTCCAAAGGTGCTATTGACATGGAATCTTCACCAGATGTTGGTAACAACCATACATACAAAGAAACCAAAACAAATAAGTTCAGAAATTAAGTTATGTGTAATAATGTGAAATGACACAGGGAAAAAGTATTGAACACATGAAGAAAGGGAGGTGCAAAAAGGCATGGAAAGCCAAGACAACAGCTGAAAACTATCAGTAATTAAAAAGCAATCCAGCCCCCTGTCAGTGCAAATTAATATCAGCTGGTTCAGTCCCAACTGATGGCCTACAAAAAGGTCTCATTGCCAAGGTGTCACACAAGACACATCTCATGATGGGTAAAAGCAAAGAGCTGTCTCAAGACCTTCGCAACCTAATTGTTGCAAAACATAATGATGGCATTGGTTATAGGCGCATTTCTAAGCTTCTGAATGTTCCAGTGAGCACTGTTGGGGCCATAATACGGAAGTGGAAAGACAATCATTTCACCATACATTTGCCTTGACCAGGTGCTCCTCGCAAGATTTCTGACAGAGGAGTGAAAAGAATAATCAGAAGAGTTGTCCAAGAGCCAAGGACCACTTGTGGAGAGCTTCAAAAAGACCTGCAATTAGCAGGTACAGTTGTCTCAAAGAAAACCGTAAGTAATGCACTCCACCGCCATGGCCTGTATGCACGCTCACCACGCAAGACTCCATTGCTGAAAAAAAAGCATGTTGAAGCTCGTTTAATGTTTGCTACACAACATTTGGAAAAGCCAGTGAAATGCTGGGAGAAAATAGTGTGGTCAGATGAGAGCAAAATTGAACTGTTTGGATGTCATAATACACACCATGTATGGAGGAGAAATGGCACTGCACATCACCCTAAAAACACCACACCAACAGTGAAGTTTGGAGGTGGGAACATCATGGTGTGGGGCTGCTTTTCAGTAAATGGTACTGGCAAACTTCATATAATTGAAGGAAGGATGAATGGGCAAATTTACAGAGACATTCTTGACATAAATCTGCTGCCATCTACCAGGATGATGAAGATGAAACGAGGGTGGACATTTCAGCAAGACAATTATCCCAAACACACAGCCAAGGAAACTCTCAATTGGTTTCAAAGAAAGAAAATAAAGCTGCTAGAATGGCCCAGCCAATCACCTGACTTAAATCCCATTGAAAATCTATGGAAAGAACTGAAGATCAAGATTCATAGAAGAGGCCCACGGAACCTTCAAGATTTGAAGACTGTTTGTGTGGAAGAATGGGCCAAAATCACACCAGAGCAATGCATGCGACTAGTTTCTCCATACAGGAGGCGTCTTGAAGCTGTCATTACCAACAAAGGCTTATGTACAAAGTATTAAATAAATATCAGTAAGTGTGTTCAATACTTTTTCCCTGTTTCATTTCACATTATTACACATAACTTAATTTCTGAACTTATTTGTCATGTCAATAGCACCTTTGGAAATATATTTACTGAGAAAAATGGTGACTTGTTCAATACTTATTTCACCCGCTGTGTATATATATATATATATATATATATATATATATATATATATATATAGAGAGAGAGAGAGAGAGAGAGAGAGAGAGAGAGAGAGAGAGAGAGAGAGAGAGAGAGAGAGAGAGAGAGAGAGAGAGAGAGAGAGAGAGAGAGAGAGAGAGAGAGAGAGAGAGAGAGAGAGAGAGAGAGAGAGAGAGAGAGAGAGAGAGAGAGAGAGAGAGAGAGAGAGAGAGAGAGAGAGAGAGAGAGAGAGAGAGAGAGAGGCAGTCAGTCAGTCAGGTAAGAGGGTTAGTGTCCAACCATCCAAAAGTCTAGAGCACTTCCCATCAACATTTGCTATGCCCTTTCCCTCTCAGAATGAAAATGGCAACTCTAAACTGGTAAAATAACACATTTCATCCAGGCCGTGCATGGCTGCGGCTAACATATTGGTATAATCAGGAAAGCAGGAAAACCTTTACGCTCCACTCTCTATGAAAAAGCCCATTCACCAAACAGGCCTTCCACTTGAGTGTCTCTGAGAACTATTCATTTATTAACGACGATAATATTTCAGCTACGAGCAAATATTATAGAAAGAGTGGGTGTATCGAGAAAAGAAACTCTCCCATAAATGTGCAATTTTTCAAATTACTTTAAATGTAAGGGAATGGAAAAGGAATAAAGTTGACTAAAGTAAACATACAAAATGGAGGTGCTGTGGGTGTTAGCCAAAAAGTGCTCCACCAACCACGTGTTGGCTTTCAAAACCACCCTGAAACATCACACTAATCAGCTAGGCGTGGCACAGATAGGGGTAATCTCAGGGCTTTGGCCGGCGGCACACACCGTCAGCCCCAACATCACAGAAGCTCCCTCCTCAGCTGCATATGGATCCCATATCCACCACGGAGCTCCCAGCATGCTTTGGGTCCAGACAACCTGGCTTTGTAATGTAAATACCACTGTGTGGCATGGGTGGATTATACTGCTCTCAAATTAACTCCAGAGAGCACGATAGCAAGCCGCATCCCTGACAAATTAACACACACACACACACACACACACACACACACACACACACACACACACACACACATACACACACACACACACACACACACACACACACACACACACACACATAGAAACAATGTTTGCATCTACTAGCCTAGATTGTGGCCTACAGAGCATTAGAAGGATAGGAATTTGATACAGAGCACATATGAGTGAAAACTGATTCAGTTAAGTGCCAGACACAAGTGTACGCAATCTTCATTGAGAGCCAAAAACTTCACCAAAACATCTGCACTCCGTGAAAAGGTAATGGGAAGACGTTTGCTAAGCAAAGAAAACCTCAAGAGGAAGTTGCATGTCGGTGTTCTCCCATACGTGAAAATGGAAGGGCATTTGCCAGGTGTCCACCCCAATACATCCAAAAACACTGGCATGGGAACATTCTTCTTCCTCTGCTTCTCAGTCTCTGATAGGCCTCCACCCTCAATAGCTGATGGGCCTCCACCCCCCCCCAACACCTCCTGCCATAAGCACAGGCAGGGCCAGTGCAGCCCGCTGTCAGGGGACATATGGACGATATCAGCCCCCTCCACAGGATACTTCCTCCTGCCTGGTGGAAAGCGTTGGAGTAGGGGCCAGTACATGATAAGGCCAGAGCAGAGGACACATGTCCCCCATCAGCTCACACCACGCAGCGGAACTAAACTACAGGCAGGACTTATCAGAAGCACATGAGCCAGACTAGAGGGGTATGAAGACGTTTATCTTGGAGAGAGGATTGGGCTTCCTATATATGCTGCTAGGCCCAAACCTTTACATTTACAGGAATGTGACCTCCATGATAATATATTGTTATATAATACCATATCGATGCCCTCTTTTCAAGTTTTTTGTTTATATTTCTGGGTTTGGCAAAGCACAGTAGCTGTCTGTCACCCAGAAAAATATGTTTAAAATAAATTAAACAGAACAACTTGCCCTTAAGAAAATCTAGGTGAGGACGACCTAGACACTACAGTTGAATGCAGAGAGGCAGCAGACACGTTGTCCTCTGTTACAAACTTGCTGACATGGAGGCTCACATCACAGTTGCTATAACCAGATGCAAGGCATTCTGAGACGTTTCCCCTCTGTGTTTTACAGACAGGGAGGCCTGGTCAGGGCCAGAGCATGACAACGTTCGGACAGCCATGCAGTTGAAATAAATACAGCTAAATGAGTGAAATCTGGAACGGGGACACTGTGGATGTTGGCACCGGGTAATGTTGCCAAACGTAGAAAAAGGGAAGGGTGTCTAATTTTCTTGTCTGCTGATACCACACAGACACAACAGCAGCACTGCTGTTTTTCTAACCTGCCAGGCCAGCAGGTGTGAAAAGGGGAGTTCTGAGTTTATTGACACACTCACCACTGTGTCAGTCTGGACTGGTCCTTATGTTGAGCCGAAAAACACCTTAGCTAAGCTATTTTTCTAATTAGGAACTAAAGATATAGGTAATACAGTATTATGGATAGAAATGTGAGATTCTAATAGTGTATTTTCAATTCATGGTTTTAGATTTGCTGTGCATATACTAGCCTCTGCTGAGTCCCCAACAACCAGATGTTCCTTGTTTCAGGGGAAACAGAAAGAGAACCTGTGACTCCCCTGAAACCTTGTTTTATTCTTCTCATCAAGACCAGAATGTAGTGGATCTAGTTGAAGCCGTTTATTTTACATCTGCTGCGTTAGGTTAGTCGTTGTTAGGTTAGTTGTTGTGGTTACAGAGGGTGTAGCTGAAGTATCTTCTTTGGATATCAAACGACCATGACCTCTGTGGGTTGCATGTTCTCAAAACACAGCAAACAGCAAATGTTCTCCGAACCTCTCTCTCAACGTGTTCAAGACAAAGGAGATGATCGTGGACTACAGGAAAAGGAGCGTTGAGCACACCCCCATTCACATCGACGTGGCTGTAGTGGACTGGGTCGATAGATTCAAGTTCCTCGGTGTCCAAATCATCAACAAACTATCATGGTCCAAACACAGCAAGAACAACACCTTTTCCTCATCAGGAGACTGAAAAGATTTGGCATGGGTCCTCAGATCCTGAAAAAGTCCTACAGCTCACCATCGAGAGCATCCTGACTGGTTGCATCACCGCCTGGTACGGCAACTGCTCAGCATCCAAAAGTCTCCTTAACAGCTTCTACCCACAAGCCATAAGGCTGCTGAACAGTTAATAAAATGGCTACCCAGACTATTTGCATTGACCCCCCCTTTTTTTACGCTGCTGCTACTCGCTGTTTATTATCTATGCATAGTCACTTCCTAGATGTATATATTACCTCAATTACGTTGACTAACCTGTACCCCTGCACATTGACTCGTTGACGCTACCCCCTGTATATAGTCTCATTATCATTATTTTATTTTGTTACTTTATTTTTCATGGTAAGGTCTACACTTGTTGTATTCGGCACGAATGTGACAAATAACATTTGATTTGAACCACCAGATGGTTTTCAAAGAAAGTCAGGAGTGTAATTTTGCAGGGGAACTAACAAGGTGATTTCATTACCTATTTCTTCTGAATATACTGAGACGCAATAACATACAGTACACCTTGAAATTGATCAGATACTGCAACTGTATTAATACAAAATATTGATTCGACAAATAAGCAATAAATGTCCTAATTCACATAACATAACATATAATGTTCAATATGGGAATACACATGCAGTATCTGTGTAATTATTAGGTAGTGTTTGTTTATGTGTCATGTTTGAGTGTTTTAATCTGTATCAGATGGATTATAATCTTAATCTGCTATTTCAGCACAAAACAAAGCCTCCAGTCTGAAGTGTGTATGAAGTGAGTTGTTCTGGTGAGGGGTCAGAGGTCAAGAGGGGCGTTTCACTGGCCAATTGATTAAAAGCATTGGGCCAGTAACCGAAAGGGTTAAATCTGGTTCAAATCCCTGAATAATCTGAATAATCTGCCGATGTGCCCTTGAGCAAGTCACTTAACCCTAATTGCTCCTGTAAGTTGCTCTGGATAAGAGCATCTGCTAAATGACCAAAATGTAAAACATCTGTAGTATGCAGATGTTTCTATGGGAACATGAAACAATACATTAGCCACAGAGGCTGAATATGCATCTTTGAGAAAAAGAAAGTTAAACATATACAATATTACAGGATTAGTTTATTACCTCATTTACATATTTACACAGTAGCACCACTGACGTGTAAAAATATCTGACGTAAGTTTTCACAATAAGATGTGGGTATGCAGGTAGTTTGTAAACCACAATATCAAGACAGGTTTCAAGCCCAATGTTTCAAAAGTACTAGTTCCTATTTAAATGTAGGAAAATAGAGGTAGGGTAGACCATCATGACTTTACTGCCGCTCCATTTATTTCTGTACCAATGTATAGACGGAAATCACCATTAATGAAAACCGCATTGTGAAAATGGATGGAGTGGAGGGGTGAGTATGCCCACTTTACTCGGTTTGTATTATGAGACCAGACAGAGGAATTTCAAATAAATACAGGATGCCACAAAAATGTACACCTCCCTATGAAAAAGAACTCCAGGGTACTACCTTAAACACCATATTCATTATTGCCCCTAACTTATAATATGATTACATTAAAGCTTGATAAATTAAGAGACATTTTCTGCAAGAGAACTTTTTCCGAATGGTTATCCTTATTGGATTTTTTTTCTTTCTGACTGCCACTTAGATTTTGTTTCGAGGTCAGGAGAATGGTGAAAGAAAAGATTCCCTGTTGAGGTGCACCATGGGACATTTCATGTACCGGGACCAAGGGCTGTTTTAGGAGCTAGTGTAGAGGGGCATGTACACACACACACACACACACACACACACACACACACACCCACACACACACACACACACACACACACACACACACACACACACACACCAATGTATTCTAAGATATCAAGTACATTCAGGTTCAGTAGGTGATAAATATTAGAACTACAGGTCTATATCTACCTCTCTCTCTCACTTCCACGTTCTCCGTGTGGTCCTCAGATGACGGTTTATCGTTTATCTAATGTATCAAATCTGCAGCCTGCGGTGCCAGCTACAGTAATTGAGACCTTATGCTAAGAATGTTAGCAGGAAAATATGAGGTTCCTGTAGGGTTCAACTCCCTCCCTCAGAGAGGTATCGCTCTCCATGACAGACCTTACAAATGTACTCATCCAGGCTGAGTTACATTAGCTACCAATCTGTATTTTATCTGGGCATAGAAATATATTCTAGCATAGCTTCATCTGTCCTATACTCACTTTCCAAAGACCAGCATCAGGTGCAAATGTTGGTTTTGGTGCGATCAGAGAGACATGCGTGTCTTGGAAGTCTTGCGTCTTCCTTTGGTCCTGGTGAGACTACCCAGCCTGGTTGTGAAAGACAGGGCCCTCACATGTAAAACTATCATCATTACACTGCACCAATTGGGCTATGGTGGCGCCCTGTCATGCCAATGGGTGAATAATCATTATGGACTTTGTAGCTCCGCCAGACAAAAACAAGACCCTTTGCCATTAATGGAAAAATCTAATCCGCATGCTATCTTCTGTGTGTGTGTGTGTGTGAGTGTGTGTCTAGTGTGTGTGTGCCATTGCCCCTATTACAAAAAATACATTCTTAGTTGAGACGCTGGATTTTGTCAGAGTTAAAAAAGTTAAACGTTAGATAAATCGTTCGTCGGCGATCAGATTTCCCATTCAGATTGTTTTTTCACCTTTAACTGTTGGCATGTGTTCAATATCACATAAAATATCTTCTAAATTCCAGCTGTTCTTTCATCACCCTCAGTGAAATGTTCCTATTTTCACTTTCATGAATGAAATATAATTATTTCTGCTGTCGTTTGACAACACTGAAAATATATGACCATTGTGATGCAATGTCTCAATGAGTTGTGAGTAAAATGTGATGTCCCCAGTTGCACTTATTTTAGACAGAATTCACAATATTTAACCTGCAAAAAATTGCAATGTTTCAAACAGTCCCTTTTTTTGCCACTTTTTTGCAGATATCCCACCTTTTATACATCTCACTGCGTAGCCGGATTCGGTGAGGGGTGGGAGTAGCCTAGGGGTCTTCCAATATGGCCATAGCCTATTAATGGGATTCATAATTGTATCCGTAATTTACAGTAGTCGTATAAGGTAACCTAGCGGTTGGGCAAGTCACTGAAAGGTTGCTGGTTTTAATCCCTGAGCCGAATGGGTGAAAAATCTGTCCTTGAGCAAGGCACTTAACCTTAGTTGCTCTGAATAAGACCGTCTGCTAAATGACTGATAGCCTACATGTAATCAAAAAAAATTAAGTATTTTAAAAAGCTTCAATAGAGGCTGGCTATAGGCTAATCGACCCCCTGCACATTTATGCACTGAGTGTGTAAAAACATTAGGAACACCTTCCTAATATTGAGTTGCACCCCCTTTTGACCTCAGAACAGTCTCAATTCGTCGGGGCATGGACTCTATAAGGTGTCGAAAGAGTTTGACAGAGATGCTGGCTCATGTTGACTCCAACACATTTGTGTAAAGTTGGCTGGATGTCTTTTGGGTGGTGGACAATTCTTGATACTGTGGCAGACCAGGGGGTTTGATCAAGACGTTTACACAGATCAGACACGGACACAAGCGTGATACCTCAGTTTCAAGGGTATTTATTTAAAACAATAAAGAAAAATAAAAGAAACCGGTTTCCTCCAGGAGACCTCTTCCGGGTCACTGCCTTCTGGACTCCGGGGTATGCTGTCTTCTCTGGGGTAGAACAATGATCCCCTCGGTTCTAGCAGACCGTGAGGACATCTGTCCGGTAGCAACCTTTCACTACCTCCAACCCTCCTGTGTGCTGCCCTCCTGGCAGCTTTATGGGCCCCGTACGGCTGGTGAGCAATCAGCCCCTTGATTACTCACCAGCCTCAATCAAGCCCAATTAGTCCTGGCCAGAGGACCCATCGAGAGCTGGCAAGTCTTGCATAGGGAGCCACCGCCGCGTGATGTAGACTCCGTCTGTCACCAGACCTCGAATACTAGACGAGTCTCCCCCTGGTGGCTTGTCTGCGGTACACCACAATACACACAGGAAACTGTTGAGCGTTTAAATCTCAGCAGCGTTGCAGTTCTTGACACATTCAAACCATTGCTCCTGGCACATACTTCCATACACTGTTCAAAGGCACTTAAATCCTTTGTCTTGCCCATTCACCCTCTGAATGGCACACATACACAATCCATGACTCAACTGTCTTAAGGCTTAAAAATACTTCTTTAACCTGTCTCGTCTCCTTCATCTACACTGAATTTAATAGTTGTCATCAATAAGGGATCATAGTTTTCACCTGGTCAGTCTATGTCATAAACGAAGGAAGCAGCAGATATCTGCTGTCACTCAGCCAGAAGCAGATTGGTGTTTCATATTTTTTTCCGACCCACTCTCCGCTTGTGGAGATGATATGATAGTAATGTATGTGGCCTAGCAGCAGACAGTAGCAATCTAAATGGTCGGGGCAAAACATACAAGGAGAAGTGAACGGTGAAAATCTCAGTTGATGAAGACAACAGACTTTGTGATTGGTTCACCCAAGTGAGCACGGTCCCAAAGATAGGCCAAGTTTTACAGTTCGGTTTTCACCAAAACATTTTATACCTCAACAATGACAAGATCACAAGGCACATTTTATCCCAAACTTCTTTGACCTGCGACCCCATTTTGATATATACAAAATTCTGTTAACTTTTTTAATTGGGGCTATGCTAATCTATTACAAATCTGTTTGACTTTTTATTACATTTCCCCCCCCCCGTTTTATCCCCAATTACGATTTTGTCTCATCGCTGCAACTCACCAACGGGCTCCGTAGAGGCGAAGCCTGTGATCGAACCCGGGTATGTAGTGAAATGCATCAGAAAGGTATTGGGAAGTTTAGAAGATCATCAGACAATATTCTTGTATGATCTTCTGTGCAGAAAATAACATCATCAATAACCAGGTTTCCATCCAACCTTTTTATGCGAGTAAAGTACGTCAGATAAAAAAAACGTCATGACAGGTCTGATGGGAACAGATATTTTGTCGGTAAACGCTCCAAAATGTAGACAAAACTAAATACGCTAGACAAGGTGGAATTTTTTTGTGTTGGTAAAATTTATTATGTGAGAAATATCAGTAGAAATGCTTTTATTCACAAATATTGATATAATAACCATCATGTAGAAAATATATATTTATATATTGATATAAAAGGTATATCAAATATTTATTGATATAATGGTATATAAAATATATATTTATGTATTTATATAAAATTGATATTAGATTGAATGTCAATCACCATGAACTCCAAGACATCAACTGGTAAAGGATCCCCCTTTTCACAGCTAAGCCACAACATTACCATAACAAGGTAGGCTTAGGGAGCTGCAGTCTTGTGAGAGGCTGGATATATATTTTCACATTAGAATGACAATTGTAGTCTTTCTCCAGCCCTGAATGCCAACAGCTTGGCTGACATTGGACAAGACTGAAACACAAGATTATTGGATTCGTGGCCAGTAGCAGCTTTGCAATGCTAAAAGTCTAGCAAAAGCTAAAAGACTAGCAATTGATCACACCAAAAAACATGTGAATAGCCGTGCACTGACATGGAATCAACAAAACAAAAGACACTGTTCTCTCTCATACAGCCTGGTCTCTCATACAGCCTGGACAACTGATTGACTGGTGCATTGAGACGACACTGTTTGAACATTTCACAATTAGAAAGTCAAAAACCCTGTCAAAAAGCCAGGCAGCTTGTGCTCTGGTCCAATAAAGACATCACGTCCACAGCTCGTTGTGTGGGGTCGGGTTGGTCGGGCTGGGGAGGAGGGGGAGGAGGGGGTGCTGTCACAGCGACAGTGTTTTGGCTTGTTACTGTGGCCTCGACTTTGGGGCCACATGAATATGTGTGAAGGCTGAGGCGGCTGAATGCCATGCAGCTGGTGCTAAGGCTGATTGAGCTGTGTTGGGTGACAACAGGTGAAGGAAGGCACCCGTCCTATCCACCCCCAGGATAAGGACATCTTTGTTGGCCACAGGTGTCTGCTGGCTCTGCACCACTAAGTCATCCTGGAGGCATTGTGCTCTCCAGTTAATTATGCATGCGCTACAACAATTCAAGTCAGGAGTTTCCTGTCAGACCTCTAAGAAATGGAAGGAAAACACAGAGCCGTTTGCAGCCCGTCTGTAACCGAGCCAAGTGTGTGTGTGTGTGTGTCGTATGGGTCGAATGAAAGGGTATTGCACGTGCGTTGTGTCCTTAACTATACTGTTGACAGATATAATTGGCATGGAAGGCCTATACTAATAATTATTACATAAAAAGATTGTTTAAAAAGCCAGTGACATAAGCAATGAAAGACAAAGATGTATTTTAGCTGCATCACATCACATTTACTCCAATGTGAATATCAAACAAGCAAGAAAATAAATAGATTCAGGAGAAAAGTTGCTGAGTCATTTGTTTAAAAAAGGGGTCCTGGAAAAAAATAAACATGTTTGCAAAAAAATGTTGCTTCCCTGTTTTTGCTTTGCGGTCCTCCAATCGAGCGTCGTTTTCGTTTTCTCGAGCTGCGGGCCAGACTTGACGCCACACACGGCCTTCAATGGCTGCATTCATCCAGGAGGAGTCAGGACAAAATTCTGTTGAATTTTCACCTTGCTTTTTATGCCTCACTTCTTCACTCCTTCTCTCGCCCCCCACTGGTTTTGGGCCCTCCATCCATTCCTCCTCCATCTGTCCATCCATGAACCCCTCCTCCTCCTCAGGTTCAGGCCTGGACCATGAGGCTGGCCAATGATGAAAGGCGTAGCATCCCTCTCCTGCAACAGCTTAGGTTTCAAAAGGAATGCCATCAAGGTCTCGAACGACTCAGCCGCCCCATCATCGGACCACCAGACCACCGAAATCTGCTTGTTTGCTGAGGGCGGAAGAATGTGTACTGTTGGTAGTGCCAGTACGTTTTAATTCGGTCAACATTTGATACATGGTCTATTTCAATCAGAAATTAATTGCTTGTGAATTACATTCTCTTAGATTAATGTATTTGCCAAATTAAATGATGAATTGAGGTATTGCTTCTAAATGAAATGAAATGCTGTGAAATGCAGAAAAAACAAGTATATATATTTTTGGGGGGGTTTGTCATCACGGAGAGTTTATTGCTGCTTCTAGGTGGGCTGCGGATGGAATCAGAGTGGTCAGTTGATTTGTTGTCCCAAGTTTTGGTGGAAGCAAAAATATTGCACATTTTCATAGGAAATAGCATTAATTGCTTTGGTCTGCAGCCAAAATGTACCATGGCGTTCCCCATGCCTCTTTTAGATCTAAAACAGTTATAAATATGTCTTATTAAATCCATAATTATGCTAAGTGTAAATCCTGGAACCACCTTGTCTTGAAGGTTACCACGTGTGAACCAAGGGACACCACTGTTGGCGGAGGAAAGCTAACCCCGACAACACAAAACAGACCTTATTCAATGAAAGCCTCCTCCTTATCCATTCGTGAGGGAGTTTATTGGAGAGGTGAGGACCACACGCTCTGTAGTGGCAACGGGCCGTTGTTGGGTCTAGTTGCTGGGGAGGAATAAGACCCACTGTCCATACATCTTCACCTCCCTTTCGGCCAGAGCGAGTCAAGGGCCATTTACTCCAGATAATAATGAGCATCAAGAGAGCACAGTGTGGACCAGTACAGTAGAGGGGAAGAGGAGCAAGAGGGAGGGAGAAGGAGGGAGAGAGATCCCGATTCAGAGGGAAGGTAGAGAGAGAAAATGAGAGAGTGGGAGAGAAAGAGAGAGAGAGAGAGAGAGAGAGAGAGAGAGAGAGAGAGAGAGGGGGGAAGGTAGAGAGAGCAATCCCAAATGAGAGGGAAGTTAGAGATAGAAAAAAAAGAGAGAGAGTGTGGCATTTGACAGAGCGATGACAGCTCAAAAGAGTGGAAACATCAATAAAATAAAATAAAAGGTAATACTAGACAGATTAAATATTCTGGCAAATATATTAAGGTGATAGAGATAATATAGTCTCTTATTCAGAATAAAGATCCAGAATTAAACAGACCAGTGAACTGAATCTGCCATAGAACATGTGTCAAACTGCCATATCAAATTTCAGGCTAAAATCCTTGATGTGGAGCTGAGAGGTCTGCATATACAGAAAGATGAAGGAGACCGTCCAGATCGTCCAGTCAGCACCGCACTGCATGAGTCCTGACCTGTGACCCTAACCCTGTGACCCTGTCTGACCTCATCTGACCCCAGCCTCCAGCCACCTAGCTGCCAGGTCCTAGCTGGTCACGGTGCATAAAAGAACAGTGGCTGAACATTAGCGTCTGGCTGGGGAAGTTAGTCACCGGGCCAAGAACAAGGGATGAGGATTAGACACGTAGGGGTAAAGGGGCAGGATCAATGGGTATAAAGAGGCACCCTGCTGGGAGGAGAGGTTGAGGAGCACTGCCTGTCCCCCCAGGTGCTCTAGCCTCTCCTCCTCCCTCTCCATCTCTTCTTCTCCTCATCTGACTTGGGTGCTTAGGGCTGTATAAGCCAGCAGCAGACTAGTTTGATGGCTTGCCTGGCATACATAGAAGGAGCTTTGGGCCTTCAGTCTGTGTTGCCAGGCAATTTAAGGCCTGGAATATTTAGCAATTAGTAACTTCTTTATTGCTCCCTTTGCACACACACTTGCTACAATGCAACTAGCTCTAAACCGTACCATTCACTCCTAGAAAACTAGAGTTAACAACAAGCCCAAGGAAAGTTCACTCATTACCAACGCATGACTTCCATATGTTCCTAACAATACCACAAGTGGCGTAGTCTGCGAAGTGTATAGGTCATCGGAAGTCCATAAAAAAAACACATATACATTTCTACCTTTGGGATCCGTCAAGCAAGATGTTGTCTATCAGAGAGAAGAAGAATTGGAGGAGGAGGAGAGAAATAGAAGATGTGGAGAGAGGAGAGGAGGAAGAGTCTGCACTCGGACTCTATCTGGAGAGTTTTAGTCACAGATCCACATCTTTAACCCTGGTCGGTGGTCTCCACATCCACAGGGATGTTAGGAACTGGATACATTTATGACACTTTTACTGGCCCTATGAGATCCCCTTTCATTTAGGGGCCTGACCTCTCAGCAGTGTAGTACTGACAGAGACCATGTGGAGAGGACTATGAGGTCAAAAGAGAAGTAATTGTAATTCAGGTAAAACATACTAATACATACTTGCATGAAATATCTCAAGATCACATTTTTATTGTAATATCTATTATTATACCATCATATCAATACAAAATAAGTAAGCACACCAAATATTCAAAAAACCCTCAGCCATATATGAGGGTCAGACTTTCAGATGTTGAGTCATATGTAATTCGCCCTATTTCATACCATGGCGATACAGCCTGTCCTTTCTGTACAGTCACGAAGAAAGGGCAACCAGAGGAAACAACTATAAAACAACTTTAAATGCAATCAGTCCAAACCGAAAGTAATAGACTACATTAACCTAGCCCATCACTCTGTGGTCTAATTACTCTCAGGAGTCAGTTAGACCTGACGGCCGCCGTTGTGGCAGCACGATCCCATATTGCATCATGATTTATGACAGATTATGCTTTTCACAGACCGTATCCCGCCCTGAAAGCATAACCTGTTCACACCACACGGGCGCGATAGGTCAACAATGTTGGGCCTGTGACAGGGGGATGGGCCTCTCTCCTACCCTGGGCTGTGTGGGGAAGGCTGTTTATGCCCTGGATCCTGAGGTCATAATAAGCCACTGGCATAAATAACCTGCTCCCCTTACTAGTAATATCCCCCAGTCAATTAGAAGGAGCTGCTCTCTCTCTCTCTCTCTCTCTCTCTCTCTCTCTCTCTCTCTCTCTCTCTCTCTCTCTCTCTCTCTCTCTGTCTCTTTCTCTTTCTCTTTCTCTCTCTCTCTCTCTCTCTCTCTCTGTCTCTTTCTCTTTCTCTTTCTCTTTCTCTCTCTCTCTCTCTTTCTATCTCTGTGTGTCTGTCGAGGTCTGACGCTTTCTTTCTATCTGTCTCTCTCCATATTGGTTAATCTTCTTGGGTAATCTTCCGGGTCGCTGCTCTTAAGTAGCCTCTTATATAACCTCGTGGACCACTAGTGTGTTGTTTCTCTCATGTTCAGAGCACTGTAGGAGGGTGCAGGCATCTTGTGTGTGTGATTATGCGTGTGATCGTGCGTGTGTGCACTATCGTGCATATGTGTGTGTGTGGAAAGTGCTTATGGAATAGATCTGGCAGCTGTCCCACTCAGGACATTTGACCTTGTGGAGGGTTTTTTGCAGGGTGTTATTTTTTCAGACTCACGCTTTTCCCTTAGCAGAGACTAAAAGGCTCAAAAGGGTGGAAAGGTAAATATTTTCTTAAGTCTCCTGGACGCCAGGTTGCATAAAAGATTCCAAAGCCGTTTGCATCAAACCTCAACCATTGAAACCACAAATTCTGTTTTTGTAGCCATAAAACTGCCCCCACCCCAACATTTTTTTTTCCATTCAGTTATTCTTATGAATTTAAATGAACAGAAAAAAATTGGTTTACTCCCAAAAGGAAAACATTGAGTTAAATATATTATACATGTGCATGGTGTGTGTGTGTGTGTGTGTGTGCGGGCACGTGTTTGTGAGATAATAAAGATGTGATCCATATAAATGTATTAACATTTGTGGGATTAAAACTTATTTCCGAGGGTGTATTTGGACAATTAAGTATTGAAATTATTTCATTTATTCATTATTTTCGTTCATTATTTGATTAACTGCTTCAGTCTCCAACCAAATTATCCAGAAATTACCCACCCTACAGACCTCATCATTAAAAGTGTCCCATCAACAACCTGTTCAGAAGCTGCGTCGACACCCACCACTTTGAGGATGTCCCTGTGGAAGTGACCCAGGGGTGAAGAGGTCCGGGGTCAGGGTAGCACATTATAGCTGCAAGGCAACTTCTCCCTGGTCTTTGTGCTGTGAGGGATCACAACAATGGCCTGGGCAACACATGTTAGCCCTGATCTGAGATCTGCACTGTGGAACAGAGGAACATAAAGACGGTCCTTGTTCACTGATACCGCCTCTCCATTGATGTCCCTTTGGTCTTTGGTCTCAGGGGTGAGGGGTGTACCTCATCCCCCTTTCACAGGGCAATGCAGTGGAGCAGGTCAGTGATTACAGGTGTGTATTTACAGGATGGTCTGAGCCACAGTAATGGCAAGTTATCGAACCTGTCTGTCCAACCTGTCGTTGAGGAGATGGATGAGGAGGAAAGGGGACTTCCTTTAACAGATTATGTCTTGATCAGCCAGTCAAGAAGAAAAGCTCATGATTTGCATACTGTAGATATGCCAGTCATTTCACGCATCAGGGAATATCCTCTGAATACAGCAGTTTAACAGCTGTGGGTACTAAGGCAATAACCAATAACCAAAAAAACTGTACAGAGGAGAGACAACTGAGAGAGACAACATTTTCATATTTGAATCATCTACAGCCTGTATGAAAGTTGTTCTGATGATCAATTCTGTCCCAATGGGTTGCCAATAATCTGTAACCGGTCTGATCCGAACGATCCAACCTGTTGTGTAACGTGCACACATACTTGATGTCCAGCATTGACATGTTTAGAGAGGGACCACACATCTCTATTTGGCTCTGGCCGGGCCGATGAAACGCCCGAGTGTGTCAACACACCTTATATGCAAAACCTCTGAAATTCTGGCCACTTTCAATGTTTCTTTAAGCCTGGCCACCATAGTGCTGCCACATTAAATCTTGTTTGTCAACACAAACTATTCAGAGAAATGTTCCTTGACTTGGTGTCTCTAATTCTGCTGGAGATTTATGTCCTCCCGTACGGCCAACTGCTCACTGTAAAACTTCCTCAGTTGTAAAAACCCTTTGGCATCAACTTTAAACTTTATATCATAATTGAATAACTTAATTAATATTAGAGCAGATATTATGGCCATTACCAAATAAAGAAAAGTAAAGAAGCAATATATGCATCTCTCCTGCATTGAGACCTGTTGATAACAATTTACCACTCAACAGCACATATTTATTACAGACCAATTACCAAGTAATTAGAAAGTTAATTATAGCTAATTATTACCGTGGCTCTCTAGAGATCCCATCCAGTCACCAAACTCTCTTCACCCAGTCATGAAAGCAGGGTTATATTACATGACACATCAAGGTCCTGATTGCTTTCTGACCTTTGACCTATCAGAGATGTAACGATGTCCCTAATGATGTTTTTTCTCCGTCAACACATGGGGCCACGTGACTCGATAGATGATAAAAGAACCCAGGAGGACAGAAGGGGTTTGATAACCCATACTACAGGTATACAGGTATACACACCTGAGTGATAAGCAACACTATTCACTTTTTGAAGTTATAAATTGTGTCCCTAGCTATATTTATAATGTCTGTAGTCCGAAAATCTGGGATCACTAAAAATGAGTAAAAGATCACGCCGTACACCAAGCATTTCCTCTCATCTCCTTGGCCCCATTCTTCATTAATGAAATGGCTACCCAGACTATTTACATTGACACCAACCCCCTCCCCCATTGACTCGGTACCGGCACCCCCTGTATAAAGCCTCATTATTGTTATTTTATTGTGTCACTTTTTATAAAATCTTTTACTTTAGTTTATTTAGTAAATATTTTCTTAACTCTATTTCTTGAACTGCATTGTTGGTTAAGCGCTTGTAAGTAAGCATTTCATGGTAAGGTGTTGCTTTCGGCGCATGTGACAAATACAGTTTGATTTGATCAATCATTCTTACTGCACCCACTCCTAGGGCAGCAACAGCCTGGATTGGCATGATGGACAGTAACAGGAAAGATTGAACATTATAGAGCAGATTAGATAGTCCAGATGCATTGGAATGTCAGGTAAATGATTGATGTGTGTGCTGGGCTGTTGTCCAGGCCCGGTCAGCTCCCCCACAGCCCTGAGCACTTCCTCTAATCAAAGACTAAAGACTCAGACCTCCCACAGCTAATTAACCATTAAGTGAGATGTCAGTTCCTCTGATTTAAAGCAGGACTGTACTCTTGAACGCACACACTTACACACAGGCATGCACTCACACACACACACACACACACACACACACGCACGTCCACACGCACGCACGCACACACACACACACACTCCACCAAAATGCTGAGATCGCAGGACGGCACTGCTAGACACTGCTTTTGGGATGCCAAATGGGACCTTTAAAGCCACCTTGGCCAAGCAGGGATGCCCGTGCCAGGCCTTCCCATGAACCCATCACCCTGGAGGGGGGAAATCAGTTACAACCACAGCATGAAGAGAAAGAGATGAATAGCAGCAAGAGAGAGAGAGATCCTCTGGGTTCGCTGCACTACTGAGGAATAATAGGCAACCATCCCTGAAACACTGTTGGATCCCCTCCTCATCCCTGAAACACTGTTGGATCCCCTCCTCATCCCTGAAACACTGTTAATTCCCCTCCTCATCCCTGAAACACTGTTGGATCCCCTCCTCATCCCTGAAACACTGTTAATTCCCCTCCTCATCCCTGAAACACTGTTAATTCCCCTCCTCATCCCTGAAACACTGTTGGATCCCCTCCTCATCCCTGAAACACTGTTAATTCCCCTCCTCATCCCTGAAACACTGTTGGATCCCCTCCTCATCCCTGAAACACTGTTGGATCCCCTCCTCATCCCTGAAACACTGTTGGATCCCCTCCTCATCCCTGAAACACTGTTGGATCCCCTCCTCATCCCTGAAACACTGTTGGATCCCCTCCTCATCCCTGAAACACTGTTAATTCCCCTCCTCATCCCTGAAACACTGTTGGATCCCCTCCTCATCCCTGAAACACTGTTAATTCCCCTCCTCATCCCTGAAACACTGTTGGATCCCCTCCTCATCCCTGAAACACTGTTGGATCCCCTCCTCATCCCTGAAACACTGTTGGATCCCCTCCTCATCCCTGAAACACTGTTGGATCCCCTCCTCATCCCTGAAACACTGTTGGATCCCCTCCTCATCCCTGAAACACTGTTAATTCCCCTCCTCATCCCTGAAACACTGTTGGATCCCCTCCTCATCCCTGAAACACTGTTAATTCCCCTCCTCATCCCTGAAACACTGTTGGATCCCCTCCTCATCCCTGAAACACTGTTGGATCCCCTCCTCATCCCTGAAACACTGTTGGATCCCCTCCTCATCCCTGAAACACTGTTGGATCCCCTCCTCATCCCTGAAACACTGTTAATTCCCCTCCTCATCCCTGAAACACTGTTGGATCCCCTCCTCATCCCTGATGCTCTGCCAGGGGAAAGCCAGCCAACAGGCCAAATTAATAGGAAGGGGGAGACGTTATTAAGAGAGCATAGCAAGAGGATTTTTAACCATATCCAGGGCCAGTTGAAAGATCAGGGGGAATTATTGATTCTACGTGGCCTGTCTGTCATGAAGGGATATAAGTGATACTGTGCGTTATAGAAATTCAACAACTGCTGTAAGTTAGTGCATGATTCAATGTATGTTTCTCCTGTCCTCAATTAATACAGTACTCTTCTCTGGAAATAACAGGATTTTATTTTAACACAACCAGTTTCTGCGCGAAAGGTTGTATCTACACACTCTTAGTGACCAGTAGGCTTCACACTACACACTCCCAGTGAACAGTCGACTACACACTACACACTCACAGTGACCAGTAGACTACACACTCCCAGTGACCAGTAGGCTACACACTCCCAGTAACCAGTAGACTACACACTCCAAGTAACCAGTAGACTACACACTCCAAGTGACCAGCAGGCTACACACTACACACTACACACTCCCAGTGACCCCTAGGCTACACACTCTGTGACCAGTAGGCTACGCACTACACACTCCCAGTGACAAGTAGGATTCACACTACGCACTCCCAGTGACCAGTAGGCTACACACTACAAACTCCCAGTGACCAGTAGGCTTCACACTATACACTCCCAGTGACCAGTAGACTACACACTCACAGTGACCAGTAAACTACACACTCCCAGTGACCAGTAGGCTACACACTCCCAGTAACCAGTAGACTACACACTCCCAGTAACCAGTAGACTACACACTCCAAGTGACCAGTAGGCTACACACTACACACTCCCAGTGACCAGTAGGCTACACACTCTCTGACCAGTAGACTACACACTACACATTCCCAGTGACCAGTAGGCTACCCACTAGACACTCCAAGTGACAAGTAGGCTTCACACTACACACTCCCAGTGACCAGTAGGCTACACACCCCCAGTGACCACTAGACTTCACACTACACACTCCCAGTAACCAGTAGACTACACACTACACACTCCCAGTGACCAGTAGACTGCACAGTACTCAATCCCAGTGACCAGTAGGCTACACACCCCCACACTACACACTCTCAGAAACCAGTAGACTACACACTACACACTCCCAGTGACCAGTAGGCTTCACACTACACACTCCCAGTGACCAGTAAGCTACACACTACACACTCCCAGTGACCAGTAGGCTAAACACTACACACTCCCAGTGACCAGTAGACTACACACTACACACTCCCAGTGAACAGTCGACTACACACTACACACTCTATCTACAAACATCTTAAAGAGTAGATTTGACTTGTGGAATTAAAGTGATTTTGATGCTGTTAGACACCAGCACTGAGGTAAAGCAGTAGGTTACACACTCCTAGTGACCAGTAGACTACACACTACACACTCCCAGTGACCAGTAGACTACACACTACACACTCACAGTGACCAGTAGACTACACACTCCCAGTGACCAGTAGGCTACACACTCCCAGTAACCAGTAGACTACACACTCCAAGTAACCAGTAGACTACACACTCCAAGTGACCAGCAGGCTACACACTACACACTACACACTCCCAGTGACCACTAGGCTACACACTCTGTGACCAGTAGGCTACACACTACACACTCCCAGTGACAAGTAGGATTCACACTACGCACTCCCAGTGACCAGTAGGCTACACACTACAAACTCCCAGTGACCAGTAGGCTTCACACTATACACTCCCAGTGACCAGTAGACTACACACTCACAGTGACCAGTAAACTACACACTCCCAGTGACCAGTAGGCTACACACTCCCAGTAACCAGTAGACTACACACTCCCAGTAACCAGTAGACTACACACTCCAAGTGACCAGTAGGCTACACACTACACACTCCCAGTGACCAGTAGGCTACACACTCTCTGACCAGTAGACTACACACTACACATTCCCAGTGACCAGTAGGCTACCCACTAGACACTCCAAGTGACAAGTAGGCTTCACACTACACACTCCCAGTGACCAGTAGGCTACACACTCCCAGTGACCACTAGACTTCACACTACACACTCCCAGTAACCAGTAGACTACACACTACACACTCCCAGTGACCAGTAGACTGCACAGTACTCAATCCCAGTGACCAGTAGGCTACACACCCCCACACTACACACTCTCAGAAACCAGTAGACTACACACTACACACTCCCAGTGACCAGTAGGCTTCACACTACACACTCCCAGTGACCAGTAAGCTACACACTACACACTCCCAGTGACCAGTAGGCTAAACACTACACACTCCCAGTGACCAGTAGACTACACACTACACACTCCCAGTGAACAGTCGACTACACACTACACACTCTATCTACAAACATCTTAAAGAGTAGATTTGACTTGTGGAATTAAAGTGATTTTGATGCTGTTAGACACCAGCACTGAGGTAAAGCAGTAGGTTACACACTCCTAGTGACCAGTAGACTACACACTACACACTCCCAGTGACCAGTAGACTACACACTACACACTCACAGTGACCAGTAGACTACACACTCCCAGTGACCAGTAGGCTACACACTCCCAGTAACCAGTAGACTACACACTCCAAGTAACCAGTAGACTACACACTCCAAGTGACCAGCAGGCTACACACTACACACTACACACTCCCAGTGACCACTAGGCTACACACTCTGTGACCAGTAGGCTACACACTACACACTCCCAGTGACAAGTAGGATTCACACTACGCACTCCCAGTGACCAGTAGGCTACACACTACAAACTCCCAGTGACCAGTAGGCTTCACACTATACACTCCCAGTGACCAGTAGACTACACACTCACAGTGACCAGTAAACTACACACTCCCAGTGACCAGTAGGCTACACACTCCCAGTAACCAGTAGACTACACACTCCCAGTAACCAGTAGACTACACACTCCAAGTGACCAGTAGGCTACACACTACACACTCCCAGTGACCAGTAGGCTACACACTCTCTGACCAGTAGACTACACACTACACATTCCCAGTGACCAGTAGGCTACCCACTAGACACTCCAAGTGACAAGTAGGCTTCACACTACACACTCCCAGTGACCAGTAGGCTACACACTCCCAGTGACCACTAGACTTCACACTACACACTCCCAGTAACCAGTAGACTACACACTACACACTCCCAGTGACCAGTAGACTGCACAGTACTCAATCCCAGTGACCAGTAGGCTACACACTCCCACACTACACACTCCAAGAAACCAGTAGACTACACACTACACATTCCCAGTGACCAGTAGGCTTCACACTACACACTCCCAGTGACCAGTAGGCTACACACTACACACTCCCAGTGACCAGTAGACTTCACACTATACACTCCCAGTGACCAGTAGACTACACACTCCAAGTGACCATTAGACACACACTCCCAGTGACCAGTAGACTACACAATACACATTCCCAGTGACCAGTAGGCTTCACACTACACACTCCCAGTGACCAGTAGGCTACACACTACACACTCCCAGTGACCAGTAGACTTCACACTATACACTCCCAGTGACCAGTAGACTACACACTCCAAGTGACCATTAGACACACACTCCCAGTGACCAGTAGGCTACACACTACTCACTCCCAGTGACCTGTAGGCTACACACTCACAGTAACCAGTAGGCTACACACTACACACTCCCAGTGACCAGTAGGCTACACACTACACACTCCCAGTGACCAGCGAGACCAGTTGACCAGTAAACTACAGAAACACACCTCTGTACCTTCCCCTCACTAAAATAGCCTGTGTTAATCTAATATTCACTGGTGAGCACTGACCACTGTCAAGTGATGGCGTGAGCTCTTCTTGGACTAGGCTTGGACTTGGCTAGGTGTCAGGACACAGCTGGAAAAGACTAGAGGCTTTCACTCTTCACCTTTACGATGAACCCTGTCACCTCCATTAGCATAACCCAACACTGGACAATTAGAGATAATTTAACACTTTAGCAATTAGGTCACATATCTGGAAATACATCCATGGAGGTCCTGCAACTAACAGCCTTTCTTCCCCCACCATAGGGATATATTTGGACGGGGTTACCCAGGAGGAAATTAGGCTGTATGACATGCTCCACGCCTACCTGTTCTCCAATTACCTCTGGATAAACACACTAAGGCCAGCCACTCGCATGCACACGTATAACATAAACCCAGTCAGCAGCCTGACATCCCCATCAGGAATTAATGGCAGATTATAATGTGGGTTATAGGCCACCAAGAAGATGGCACTGGGAGACTAAATCCAGGGCAAGAATTCAGTTGCTCCCATAAGAGGCTTTATATCAATTTGAATGGCATGGGGGTTATATGTTGTAAGACAAATGTTTAACATGTTACATAAATGCACACATAATAAACTATCAATAAAATGATTGTATCTTAGTTTGAAGTAAACACTCCAAAATATCAGTGCATAATGGTGGCGGATGGACACTTCTGGTTTGTTGGAGTGGTCTTACAGGAAATGGTGATGGACTGGAAGGTGTTCTTCTGAGAGAAAACCTGAAGATGAATCACACTCACTACACTGTGCATCTGGTCATCATAGATAACAAGGATATATTTAAATCCACCATTACAGCAACTCTACAGCCAACCCATAATCATCTGTCCTGCTCCACAACATAACGTCCCCCAGCACTGACCCATCACAACAGGTTACTCGCTATCCGGGATCCTTGGGTGATCACTACCCCCATTAAAGTTTAAATTGAAAATAATTAAGGTAAGGTTAGGGTTAAGTAAGGGTTATGGTTATGGTGAAGGTTAGGGTTAGGGTTAGGGTTAGGGTTAGGGTAGGGTTAGGGTAAAGGTATGGGTTAAGGTTAGGGTTTGAGTTTAGCTGGACGTCCCAATGATCCTGGAGAGCACTAACCATCACACCAGCCAGGCAGGAAGGAGTCATAGCACTAACATGTCCCCTGTCATTACTCAACATAGGCAGGTAGCCGTCTTAGTTTCTCCCTATGAGGTCCACCCAGCACCACGGGCAATGCCACCAACACCACCATGTGGGCGGATGCCATTAGGAAGCCAGGGCCGGAAAGCGGTGTCACCAAGTCGACACGGAGACAAAACAGAAGACCCGACAGCACCCATGACCGCCTACTCCCCTTCTCCCCTCTCTTTGCTCTGTCTCGAATCTAGCTATCCATCCACCCACCACTACCGCCTCCATCACCCTCCATTTGTCACTGGTGCAGGGATCCTCTTGTTTAAACACTGTAGGCGCCATGCCTGTCACTGAAGTGTGGTAGGATAATCTGTCATATACTACAGGGTAGACCACAGCCCTCCCAGTCACAAGAGTCAAAGCATTTAAATAGATTTTTTTATTTGACAACGATCCTATCCCCTTTGTTTAAGTCATGACATGCTGGTAAACATCACTTGAACTCATAAGTGTTGGAAGGCACATTTCAGTTTGTAGTCCAGTAAAAACAATAATATTATCTTGTATCCGGAGTGGCAACAGGTTCTTCACACTCAAGAATGTGATACGTGATACTGTAAAAAAATGACAAGATGAAGGCTTGCGAAAGCATTTACTGTATACTGCAAGAATGTGCTTCCTTAGAAACTAAAACAGAGGATCCCCAAAAAACTGGATTATTTAGTTTTTCATCCAATCTGAGAATTCTAAACAGGGTGATCCAGAGGCCTCATTGATTTTTGACCCATCGGATAGTGATTACACTCAGTCCAGGCATACATCCCTCTGTAGGCAACCTGGAACAGCCACAGGTCACGCGGAGTCTGTCCGGAAACCAAAGTGATAAAAACCACACACACACCGCAAGGCCACAAAGAGGAAAACTATAGCAACTCAACACTTCATGAACAGGCATCTTGTGAACCTGTAACCCCCTCTAACCCCCTGTAACCCCTCTGGGCTCAGCTCGGTTGGCCAGTTAGCCACTAGACCATCCACTGATTACAGCCTGCAGCCCTGACAGTCTGCCCTCGGGTTGATTTTTCGAGGAGTGGCAGGATACTTTTTAATGAAGACGCCATCTTCTGGCTAGCCAATAACAATGGTGGTCACGAGCCCGGGACGTACAGTACACAGAGGGGAATGCTGTAATACTATTGAAGAATGAGCAGATAGAATAGAAAATGTATTTGTTAAACAGATGTAGTCAACAAGAGCCTTACTCTTATTCGTCAATCTCTATTCAACCGTTTGTTTTACGCTGTAGGAGGGAATCAGTGTAACAAATTGTGCAATCTTGCCAGCAGGATTTTCAAAGTACTTGTAGAATTCAGGTGCATTTTATCCAGAGGTGTGTGTGTGTGTGCGTGTGTGTCTGTGTGTGATCAATGAGAATCAAATCAAATCAAATGTATTTATAAAGCCCTTTTTACATCAGCCGATGTCACAAAGTGCTATACAGAAACCCAGCCTAAAACCCCAAACAGTAAGCAATGCAGATGTAGAAGCATGGTGGCTAGGAAAAACTCCCTAGAAAGGCAAAACCTAGGAAGAAACCTAGAGAGGAACCAGGCTCAGAGGGGTGGCCAGTCCTCTTCTGGCTGTGCCGGGTGGAGATTATAACAATTCATGGCCATTAAGGCCAGTTCTTTCTCCAAGATGTTCAAATGTTCATAGATGACCAGCAGGGTCAAATAATAATAATAGTAGTTGTGGAGGTTGCAACAGGTAAATACATCAGGAGTGAATGTCACTTGGCTTTTCAGTGCGATAGAGCGCAGGTGTGGTAGAGAGAGAGCGAGATGAAAACAGCAGGTCTGCGACAAGGTGGTACGTCCAATGAACAGGTCAGGGTTCCATAATCGCAGACAGAAGAGTTGAAACCGGTGCAGCAGCACGACCAGGTGGACTGTGGACAGCTAGGAGTCATCAGGGCAGGTGGTCCTGAAGCATGGTCCTCCGGGTAGGCTCAGGTCCTCCGGGAGAGGAGGTAGAGTGGGAGAGAGAGAGAATTAGAGGGAGCATACTTAAATTCACACAAGACACCGGATAATAACATCAGATTTAACAAACTGACCCTAGCCCCCCGGCACATAGACTATTGCAGCATAGATACTGGAGGCTGAGACAGGGGGGGTCAGGAGACACTGGACAGGGCCAACCAGGCAGGATATAACCTTACCCACTCTGCCAAAGCACAGCCCCCACACCAATAGAGGGATATCAACAACCACCAACTTACTACCCAGAAACAAGGCTGAGTATAGCCCACGAAAGATCCCCTCCACTGCACAAGCCCGAGGGGGCGACAAACCGGACAGGAAGTGACGCACCCCCTCTAGGGATGGCATGGAAAGCACCAGTAAGCCAGTGACTCAGCCCCCGTAATAAGGTCAGAGGCAGAGAATCCCAATGGAGAGACGGGAACCGGCCAGGCAGAGAAAGCAAGGGTGGTTTGTCACTCCAGAGTGTTATATGTTTTTATCCTCTGAGTGTCTTGAAGTTGTGTGTTACACGGTAGTCTCCAAGTAACGTTGGGGAAGAAAAGCAATAAATTCAATAAGAGTTAACACGTTGATTGGTCAGTGTGTTCCTTCATGTGTGTCAGTTTTACTCCAATCAGTGATCTACACACACATCTA
This sequence comes from Thymallus thymallus, assembly GCA_023634145.1. Taxonomy (NCBI): domain Eukaryota; kingdom Metazoa; phylum Chordata; class Actinopteri; order Salmoniformes; family Salmonidae; genus Thymallus; species Thymallus thymallus. The sequence goes on from CM042386.1 coordinate 10,190,065, forward strand.
CAAACTCTCAGGAACACATACGGCGGTATAACGGTAAGTGCAACACTATGCTGCATGATGTCGAACACAGGAGATGGAATGCAGGGAGACCGTTGGCATCAGTCTCTATCATCTGCAACACTGAGACTTATACATAGCTACTTGGGTCCTCTCCAAACAACATGGTGGGAAGAAGTACCAATATATTTCTGGTTACTGTGTTCTTTCACCTCAAAAAAATACTGAGAGTGAGAGTGAAGTAGCAAGAAGGACGATATAGAAGTATAGCTAATATTAAATAGTTTAACGCTCAGTGCTAAACCACTGTCCTTCTATAGCTCTTCCCCTATATAGACTACCGTGTAACACACAACTGCAAGACACTCAGATGATAAAAACATATAACGCTCTGTGGGAGAGCCAAAATGAGAGAGAACAAGAGGGAGAGAGACTGAGAGGCAACACAATGGAGTGTCTCCTGAACAGCTTGAGTAGGTGGGTGGTGGGGGTGTTAATGTGCTTATACTGGCACCCGGTCTCGGGCCTCACAGTGGGCCGGCTGGGTTATGGATGGGAGGGGAGGAAAGGCATCTTCATTTGGAAAGAACGGCTTATGTGCTGACTGACAGTAAACACCCAGAGCCTCAGAGACCTGTCTGGGGGTCTCCTGAAGGCCAACTACATACCCCAAATTCCCCTCTTTACTCTCTCCTCTCTCCTCTCTCGTCTCCTCTCTCGTCTCGTCTCGTCTCTTCTCTTCTCTTCTCTTCTCTCCTCCCCCCTCTCTCCTCTCCTCTCTCCTCCCTCTCTCCTCCCTCTCCCCTCTCTCCTCTCTCCTCTCTCTCTCCTCTTCTCCTCTCTCCTCTCCTCCCTATCCTCTCTCCTCTCTCCTCCCTCTCTCCTCCCTCTCTCCTCCCTCTCTCCTCTTCTCCTCTCTCCTCTTCCCTCTCTCCTCTCTCCTCTCTCTCTCCTCTCCTCTCCTGACACCCCCACCCAGAATTCAAATTAAACCGTGACGTTCAGGGGGTCTCTATATTTTTCACAATACTTCCCCCCTAAAATTAGGGCCTAATAGTAAATACATTTATTTTAGTGGTAAACATGTATAAGCTTTTAATGTAGCATGACCACAACCAGTCATGATGTTTTCATCTAATTGTCAAACAAATCACTTTAAAAAGTAGGCTACCTGCGCACTTTCGTCCAATCCAACATAATTCCAGCATCCACACAGTGCACTGTGCACCAGCCATTGGATGAATGAAAAATCAAAACAGCAAAATATGTAATGAAAGTCTATACTATTGTAGCCTGAATTAATTGACAAATGTACCTTTTTTTGTAAAAAAGTCGAGACACCTACAAAAGGGTTGAAATAAGGGACAGCTGTGTCTGTCTCGAGCTCATCAGAACAAGAAACTGAAAGTTCGATAGCAGGCTGGATGGACAACGTTGATAATGTTGCAAGTTCGCTAGAAGGCTGAACGCAGTCGATACAATGTTGCAAGTTTGCTAGCGAAAGCTCAAGACGGACAGAGTGAGAGGCGGAGTAGAGAGATTAATGTGATTGAAAGAACCAGAACCAACGGTCACTGGTTTAAACCATGACAGAGAGGTAGGGGTGTTCGTAAGCTTTTATGTTCATGTTTACCATTGTATTAGTACAAAATGGCATTTTAAACAAATAGGAGAATGGTTAAATTACACCCCCCCCCCTAAGTTTGACTTTTGTAGCATTTAGGGGAGCTCATGTCTCATTCGGAGGGTCTGAGCCCCTCCTTGGTTCGCACAGTGACCCCACCTCCATCTCTGTCGCTCTGTCTCTCTCTCCCAAATGCACCAACCTTTTCTTATATTCCACTGATAATACTCATTCATCCCTCCATGGACACCCACCAACCCACCCATTGGCCCCTTCACACTCACACTGCCACCCCTCTCTTCCTTTGCTCCCTCATCCTACTGCTGACTCACCTCCCTCCTCCCTCCATTCCTCCCTCCGCCTCCCTCCATCCGTCTCTACATCAGCGGTGGGCGTGTCAGGATCCTGTGGGAGACCGCTGTCGACATCTCTAACTTGGCCACATCTGTAGCCTGAGGTCCAATAATGACACAGTGGGCCCAGCCCAGAACCCATACCCCAGAACCAGGGGAACCAGGCCAGAGCCCAGAACCTGGGCTAGAACCCAGCAGCCAAGCCAGCTGCTCTGTGAACCAAATGCAAAGCCCATTTGGGTTAATGTTATAATACCGGCTGGTTTTACAGCACCAATGCACAGAACGCCAGAAGGCAGAACCAACCAGGCTTGCCATGTGCTCCCACCGCAAGAAGGAAAACACATTGACGAAAACCCTCTGAATGCAATAACCATACGGTCTAGTCAGGATGTTTGGGCACTCTAAATGTGCCCTAATGCACAGTAAAATTGTTATTTTTGACAGGTTAGTGTTCAGAGGGGGAATGTACTGTAGTCTGTCTCGTATAATGAGAGACACAAACCCACCATTGCACGGTCTCTCTCCGCCAAGCCAGGGTTTTTGAGTGATTGGTAGCCAGCGCTTATGACTACTGCGAATAATATATTTTCAATTTCACACCTACATATCATCTAAATAATATTAAGATGTTTAGTAAGTGTGGCCAAAAAAAGGGAGGGGCAGGGAAATCTAGCACAGGAGGGGAACAACAAACAAGAGAGAGAGAGAGAGAAAGGGGGAGAAAAAAGACTGTGTAATATACTGTAATGTACAATATGGAAACAATTACTACTTGGCAAGGCTGGATTTGGCATGGCTTAGTGAATCTGCTGTGTGTGTGTGTGTGTGTGTGTGTGTGTGTGTGTGTGTGTGTGTGTGTGTGTGTGTGTGTGTGTGTGTGTGTGTGTGTGTGTGTGTGTGTGTGTGTGTGTGTGTGTGTGTGTGTAAGAGATATAGAAAGAAGGGGAATGAGACAGAGGGAAAAAAGGTAAGGATGCTCTCTCTTTTTTTTACAGGACCTAGCCAGCAGGACACAGCTCTCTCGTCTGGCTGGACCTGTGCCATCTTAACTGTTCTATAGGGGCGGTTCGGTACAGATTACGCAGCATGTGGAACTATAATTCATCATGATTTATATATTTCTTGTGGCCCCTGGTGATTTCACCAAATAATATGTTATTGTCAAATATTAGTATGACTTTTAGCATATACCTTTGAGTCAAGATCTAGGATCAGGATAACCTCCCTCAATCCTGACCTTAACAATTAGCATAACAACACAAAGCTGACCTCAGAATCTGGTAACTAGAACATCCCACTCCAATCCAGCTATCCCAGCTTCTCCTCAGCACCCCACTGCCCTGTCACCCCACCCACGGAATCCAGAGAGGAAATGAGGAGGATCTGATTGGCTCTCAGTCTTCCTGGCCGGGGATGAGAGGCCGCCGATTGGCAGGGGGACGATGCGCCAGCGCCAGGATGCTCAACAGGGGGGTGGTGTTCAACACAGAGGCTGCCTGCCCTCCCCTGTACCCCCCTGCCGCTTGATTGGCGGATATGCATGGCTAAATAGTCGCTCCCCACACCACCCCTAAAGGCTAGGTGGGATCAATAGGCTGGAGAATAAAGTCACTTGCGCTCAGGAAAAAGTGACGGTTTTCTAAAGGCTACAACATACAGTATATTAGAGTGAGGAATGGTATGGCGTGATTTCAAATCAAATCCAATTGTATTGGTCACATACATGTGTTTAGCAGATGTTATTACAGGTGTAGTGAAATGCTTGTGTTTCTGGCTCCAGCAGTGCAGTAATATCTAACAAGTAATATATAACAAATTCACAACATACCCAATAAACACTAATCTAATCTAAATATAAAATAATTTTATTAAGAATATTTAAATATTTGGACGAGCAATGACAGAGCGGCATAGACTAAGATACAGTATAATAGAATAGAATACACTATATACAGATGAGTAATGAAAAATATGTAAACATTATTAAAGTGGCTAGTGTTCCAATATTAAAGTGGCCAGTGATTTCACGTCTATGTCTATAAGGGCAGCATAAGGGCAGCAGTCTCTAATGTGCTAGTGATGGCTATTTAACAGTCTGATGGCCTTGAGATAGACTTGGTTTTCAGTCTCTCTGTCCCAGCTGTGATGCAAGAAATCTCAATTCTATAATCCACTGAGGCTCTGTACATTGTCAGGACAAACTCCAGTGGTCCTATGATCCACCGGTGGGCTACTGTAGGGGGGGAACCTTTAGACAGCGAGATGACATTTTAATCCAAGGTCAGCCGTCTAGGGTTACTAATTCATTGGTGTCTGTCAGACAAGCCACACAGAGAATGATGAAATGGTAGCGTGTGTAGAAGAGACAAAAGTAGATGGGAGGGAGGGTGAAGTTACCGGGGGAATTACCGCGAATTACCGGGGTATGTGACAGCATTTTCGCAGCTCTATCATGTTACACATCGTGGCTCTGTCATGTTACACATCGTGGCTCTGTCATGTTACACATCGTGGCTCTGTCATGTTACACATCGTGGCTCTGTCATGTTACACATCGTGGCTCTGTCATGTTACACATCGTGGCTCTGTCATGTTACACATCGTGGCTCTGTCATGTTACACATCATGACTCTCCTTTGTCCTCCTGGAGTTTATGTTGTTCCAACAGATGGATGCGATTTGAGCAATCTTTAAGGCTCGCTGACAGAGACGTTGTATTTGTTTCCCAGAACATGGCGCACCCCCCAAGAAAACTGCATTTGACAACTGGAGAACTGAAATGCAGCGGAAGGAAATAATGTATTCAGTGGTTACTACTCGACCATTACCTGTGGTGTGACAGCTATAGTCTAATTTCTCTGCTCTGCAGTGTGTCTATGTCCCGCCCCTTTATCACCACCCAGAAGTGTCAATCAAACCTGAATAAAGATTAGGCAGATTGAGAGGTGAAGAGGGAGTTATGGGAAACTGGAGGGTTGAGTCTGCTGCATAGAATAATAGTCCTTTACAAAAAAAATTCTGAGAAGTGATAGAGATGGAGGGAAAGAGGATGGAGAAAGAGAAAGTCCATATCGAATCATAAAAATAAATTCCGAAAACAAACCACAAAATCATGGCAGCCCCTGGGAAACGTATTAAAAGCTTGTAAAATAAAAGTTAATTAACACATAAAGCTGTAATGGGTATCCCTTCCAGTGTTTTGGGGTCTTTTTTAACAGGACGTGGCAACTTAACATGAGACTGTAAGCCTAGAGAGTACAGTGCACGTCCCTGTATATCAGGCCCAGTGGCTCTGGGACCTTTGAACCCAGTGACCATTGGAGAACAGAGAAACTGACCATACACACTATGCATGTGTAGAGTATTATTACCCTGACAACATGGATCTGGGCTATTACCATCACTGGATCCCACCACTGCCATCAACGTTGACCCCTATTTGTATTAAGGCAAAAAGCATCCCCAGCTCTCCTTCTCCCAACCCCCATCAGACACATACACAAATACTAAATACGACCCCCTCCGAAAAATCCACATGCAGCAGTCCATGTCTGGACAAATTGGAGTTAAGTAGCCGCTGAGGAAAAAAAGGCAGGGGGAATTAGCTACTGGGATCTGGTCTCCGTTCAGCCTAAACGCTTGTGATGGGCCCCGCTTGAAAAACGAGATGTCGCGAAAAGCCCGAAAATCAACCGGTGGGATAATGTGCCTTTTGAGTGCCTCTTGATGCACTGAAAAGTACATAAGCTGATGCACTCTTTCGAAGCTGATTGCGCCCACTTAAACTTTGTCTGTCCGTAGTACAGAAACCTAAGGTAGCACCATGTGACAAACCAAGTGTCCAAGACAACTTCTCAATTCTTCCCCCCTCAAGGGTGATGAAAGTAGCGATTTATCACGTTTTACACCAGGAAATGAGAGGCATCTCGGGAAGCATGTCAAAATACAGGACTTGGGTTACCGAGTCGTTCCAGGACACCCTTCATGTTAGAGACCTGCCCGCGGCATGCAGTCATAGTTCCCTCACAGGCTACATCCCAAGGTGTTCCCCATGTGTACTGCTCCCACAGAAGGTGATGTCTAAATATTTTCCCAGGCTGAGGCAGTGGTGTCTTTTGGGAGAAGGTGAAAGCTTAGTTACAGAGGTTTTCCTATGTATGTATTTTAGTTACACAACACCGGTGACAGACACTGCACTGCCACTGTGGGCCTGGGCTCTGTACAACCACAACTGGTTGCAGAATGTCTGGGGCTAGAGTAAAGAACACTACAGTAGACTGATGTTTGAGCCAGCAGTATTCGGAGATCCTCATATCCTCATTTCCTCACTGGCAAACCAAATAATAAGAATCGAAAGAAACGATAATAGCTCCCTGTGTGGCTGTGAGAGCCTGGCCTGTGAGGCAGTCCGTTTGGCGGCACTAACACTTCCCCATCACTTCTCCACATCTACATCCAAACTTCTAATTAAACAACTCCACTAGCAACCCTCCAGCTAGCAACCAGAGAGAAATCTAGCCTGAGAGGAAATTTGACCAAAGTAAGGAGGCCTGGCACTTTCTGACATCCACATTTACTCCAGGCTTAAAATACACCTAATATTAACAATTACAAGTTCCTCAAAAAAAAAGAAAGAAAGTGGATGAAATGGAGATGATTCGGTAATTCAAACCAGACATCGGCGCATTTGTGGGTGTGGCTGAAGTCTGTGTCAGGGATACAGAGGAATAGGACAGAGTATTAACCATTCTAAATATTATGACACTACCTTCATTTCCATTTTGCAGCTTTTTTAAAATCTAAAATCAACAGCTGAGCATTTAACACTCATGAAAGAGGGTGTTGTGGGGGTTGGTGGAGAGAGGTCTTTTGACGCGCCTCGCGGTAGCTTGTTCACGTTTCAGATGGATCTGTTGTGGATTTGGATTTATGTGAGAGTCTGAGACCTCGAGTTTCCATGTTCATAAAAAGGTTTGCCGCTAAGAAAAACTCCATAAGGAACATTTAACCATCTGTCTAACTTCTTGTTTTGTGTCATTCACTGAAAACTATTGTCATTTGAAACGGAGAAACCCTCCAGTCATTGAATTTGATCCGCTTTTCTGCAGATTTTTCCAAAACGAAATTATAAAACTGCAACTTCGTCACAAAATAATGAAAATAAAGTGGTTGCACTATGCAGATCCACCTTTTTCATATGTACTGTATATCTAGGGGCACACAGTTCTCTGTCTTCAGGTTGATATAGAGTTACCTGTTTTCCTTCATGTGAGTGTTTATGTATTCATATGCTCCTGAGAGGGCTTGGATGGGAAGGAGACTGTTTTCCGAGCGATAAAATCAGTTGGCACCTAGCGAGGAGCCGGCATCACTGTTCTCTGGCACTGCATTAGTGTACATAGGCAGGATGAGAACAAGTCACACATGGGACCAGGAATACTGTATGAGGCTTCCTCTTCTACCACTACCAAAATGTTTTACCTGGGTATATATAAAAAAATAAACAGAAAAAATTTATTAAATTACTTTAAAATAAAATGTTCAAAGAAAATTGTAACAAAAATATATACAAATTGTTTTTTGTTATTTCTAAGTGTTCAGATGTGTCCTTGCTACTGTGTTTCCCCAAAATCTGACCTATTTTGTCAAGATTAGTCTTTTGTTTGAGTGTTGCACAGAGAACCTACTCGAAGAGGGTAGAAGGTAGCCTAGCGGTTTGAGCGTTGGTCCATTAACCAAAAGTTTGCTGTTACAAATACCTGAGCTGACTAGGTTAAAAATCTGTTGATGTACTCTTTAGCAAGGCACTTAACCCTAATTTGCTCCATGAACTACTATGGCTGACCCTGTAAAATAACCCATTTCACTACACCTAACTGGTGTACGTGACAATAAAATATATATATGTTTCCACAGAGCCTATGTGTGTGAGAAATCCTTATGTGGTTCTGTATTATGCTACGGAAAGGTTTCTAAGCTACCTAAAAGCCTCATTAGACAGTACGACGTCAAAAGTTCTTAGCCAATGTTTATCGTGTGGATTAACACTGTGTACAGTACACAGTGTTTATTTATTAAAAATGGCTAATTCCAGGAAAAATCTATAATTACTAATAAAGAGACTTTCGGAGAACCCTTTTTTGAGGTTATTTATTTTACAATTACTTTTCAGTTTCGGGACGGCAACATTTAAATGAGGGTGTGTGTTGATGGTACCAGACAGGTTCGGCGCTGTTCTGGAATAGACTGACATTCATCAGCGTTTATTTGCTCAGTCAGCTGATACCAGGTGGCTCGCAGAAGGAGCCTGTTTTGAAAAGCTCAGGCTTGTATTTTCTTTATTAGAAATTCAAACTTAGTTGCATGACAAGTCTAATGTGCCGCACAATTATGTGTGCAGGCCCAGGTCGAGGATTAACAGGAATATGCAGGCACCTAGCCTGTCTGTTCCGAACACACACACACTCACATTGCATGTATGTGCACACACACGTGCACACACACACAAACATAAATATGTGCATATTATGTACACATACATTCAGTAGCAAACTCAGCCCCTCGCCATCAGCCTATTAAACATTGGTCCTGTGTCCATAGCCTCCGTGGCCCTGTGGCCAACCACTGTGCTGTGCCCCTCTCTCATTCCCACCTACAGTACAGCGCCACTCGACCTGCCAAACCACACAGTGGAATGAGCTCCCGACTCACACAGGCAGCATATACATCTCCTTCCCTCTCACACGACGCCTAAAAATGTAGGGCTTCCCGATGACAAGGGTATCATGTCAGATTGAAAGTCCCCTGCTTAAGCCTTGGTTCCTTTCAGAGTTGAGACTCGAGAAGGGGTTTTAATGCTAGAGTTGGAAGACTGGGTGGCAGTTTACGTTTAATTCCTGTCCAGTTGCATTGGATATGTAATTTATCTATAGGAATAAAACTCTGGAATTGACTGGGATTTAGATGGAATTAACCGATTATTACAATGTGTGGGGAGCTCAATCTCCTTCTCTTAAAATCCTCTTGAGATCACTCCCTTTTCTTTTTTGCATCAAGCTACAATATTTGAATCCTCTGGTGGACCTCTATATTTCTTCCTGACATATCACTCCTTCTTTCCTTCTAGCTCATTAGTAATCTATTACCATGGAGACAGAGAGCCTCCGAACAGAGTCTAGAATACTACTTTAATAATGTCTCCAGAGACTGGGACCCCTGATACCACCAAGGCATCTCTTCACACACATATTCCTCACACAGGCAAACATGCACAGCTAACACACCCTAGCGTGCACACACACACATATGGACACAAACACACACACACGCACACACACTGCCAATAGCATTAACAGAATTCATTGCATCCCGGCTCCAGGACAGTCGTACTGGGTAGAAGAGGCCCCGGTAGCTTGGCACAGTCTAGGCCATGCGCTGGCATCGTCCATGCCAGGTGTTTACCTGGCACCCACTGATGCAGCGGGTTTACGTGCTCACATCCTCCCACCCCTTCAGCCTTGAGTCAACACCCCCTTAAAGAGTAGCAGCATACATCAGGTAAGCAGGCCAAGTTCCTTCCATCCACCATGAGGCCAAGTTCCTCTCCCGGTATCCCCAGACCCTGGCCGTTATGAAGCCGCGAGGCAGGGGTCAGCGGAGGTAAAGACAGTGTAACTCTACCTTTTAAGCCTCAGTGGTACGATAAGCAGGTCAATTCAAACCTCTACGGCCAGGGAGCTGTGAGTGAAGCTGCAGACCAGCCTGCCGACCTATCTCTTTCAGATCTCTATCTGTGTTGAGATCGAGGCACGTTGACATCCCATCATATCAGAGCATCTGAGCCATCCACAGATGTGCCACGCTAACAACAGATTTAGGGTAACTGAAACTGAGTGGATGACCTCTCTCTCTCTCTCTCTCTCTCTCTCTCTCTCTCTCTCTCTCTCTCTCTCTCTCTCTCTCTCTCTCTCTCTCTCTCTCTCTCTCTCTCTCTCTCTCTCTCTCTCCAGATCCAGTTCTACTGTAATACTTTCACTACTCAGGAACTATGGATGTCAGTAAATCAGGCAGGACAATTTCCTCTTGTGGTAAGTAATGCTAGCGTGTTGGAGCAGAGGTGCAGAGGGGAGCGGCAGGTTAGACGGGTAGGATACTGTACTGGGACAATCTGATTACACTGACCCCATGCTGCTGTCTCCAGTCCTGGGCCTGGGTCTGGGTCTGGGCCTGTCGTGCTGAGCAGACGCAGGGTTATGGATCTAAGCGAAGCTGCGGGATGGATGTGGCTGGCTGGGGGATGCCAGGGGATCCCTGGGATACTGTACTCAACAGCACACACAACTGTATAGACAGCCTCCTTCTGGTACCCTACTCTCATTCCCACTGCCTCCACCACTTAGCAAAGAGATCCGGAGACAGGACGGACAGGACGGACAGGACGGAGGGAGGGACAGGACGGACAGGACGGACAGGACGGAGGGAGGGAAGTGAGAAGAGGCGAAAGGGAGTCAGAGTGGTAGGAGTGACTAGAAAAGAGAGCAGAAGGAGGGATGAATGGAGAGGGAATATGGTGATGGCAGAGGAGGCGAGAGAGAGGAAGAGGTGAACAGAGTCACCCTGGAGTGAGCCTGGAGTACACCGAAGGCTTAATTTCACCTAACAATTATTTTTTTTGTATTGAATATTAAAACATAAAATCTACCTGCAGTGAAGCCAGAGCGACCCACAGGAGCAACCAGGCCCAAGCTCCCAACCGCCAGGCCACCACCATCCAAGAGTTCCGAGAGCTGCCCCTCAACCATCCGAGAGCTGCCCTCCATCCGTCCCCTCCCCTCCCCCACAGTCTCAAATAATTTCTAGGTAACAGTTAGGTACCTTACTATGATTGTATGATTGTTTTCAATAAAAACAAGCTGTTATTGGCAGAGAGGTTTGGAACTCGTTTTCTTATTGGTCTATTGATGTCACCAGGCAGGCCAAAACTCCATCCCACCCAAACAGGCTGAGGTTTCAGGCCGTCTTTTCAAACAGCTCTTACACTAAAAGGGCGTTATCATCTTCACAGTATTATTTCAACCTCACAGTGTGAAAATATAAAACACATGGAAATCACACGTTTCTGACTGGGCCTTTAATAATGTGTTGTCTCAGCATGTTCACTTCTGATTTAAGGCCTCTCAGGTTGTGGTTTTGGGTGCGGAGTGGTAAATTGAGGAAGAGACCTACGCACAACACTTCAAGGATTGGTTTAAATAGCTGACTTTTAGCCTCCGTCCTTCATTCAAATATTTGTCTTAACAACAATCTTTTAAATAATTTCGACATCATTGTGATAGCATGATTTCTTGTGGAATAATGTACATACCAGCTCTTACTTTGACATAATGTCCCTTCCTTTTGGAGAGTGTCCCTTGCGGGGGTTTCGGGAGGGTGACGGAAGGAGAGATGCTGCACCCAGCCAAAGCAATCCGATATCATCAGTCTTTCATTTGACTAGCTTTTCCCATGTAGTATCACAGTGACTTTGCTGAAAGAATAGTGCTTTTCATTAGGCTTGGAAACCTTGAGGGCCACAGAGAGGAGATGGAAGCTATGATGCCCGTCATTCACCTATTAGGAAGTAATCAAAATTGCAAAATAACATCCTAAAACACATTATAGGCCTACATAGCTATTCTGAGGCAGACTAAGCACTGTCTATGAGTCAACAATGACAATGTGGTTAAACTACTAGACCATGTGTTTTTTTTTAAGGTAGAACGGTACTAATAACACTAGCTCTGACAGGTCCTTTAGTGCCTACGTCAGCGTGACAGTGCTAACTATATTTAGCCACCTTGCTGTGGTTACAGAGAACATAAACAGGGAGGAGAGGGTTTGGCTGAGGGTCCACTCAGTGGACCATAACACAGGTGCTCAGCTTGGAACCAGCCAAGGACAGGCAGTGACATCATCTCCAGTTAAACGTTGATAGCTCTGCAAGTCTACTGGATTACTGAGCTTGGTCAGTATGAGTGAGTCACTGAAACACAACAGTCCAAGTGTGGGGAGAACATACACACATGAGCACTCACATAGGCACACACACAAATGCATGCTTGTTAGGGTACACACACAAACACACACACACACTGGGGTCAAAGCAGGAGAAATTGGATGTGTGTAAATTGAACTTGTGTAAAACTACATCTGCGGTTTCATCTTACCTGACACCAAATAATGACATAATGAACCACATCAGTTAGTGGGAAACAAACATGTGTAAACAGTAAGCCCACTGCATGGCGGCAGTTAACATAACTCTTAGCCATAAAAGGCATAGAAAACAGCCGTGAAACGTAATTGAGCAGAACCACGGGTAACTGTAGGTTACAAAGCGCTAGGCTATGTAGACATGCACATAGAGAAATCATTTTAGAAAAGCGTCTAGCATCTCTGTCTGCACAATTCAATAAGCTGTGAAAGATGTGTTGCGTTATGGTTGGAGCCCCTTCCAGTCCGACTAATATTTCACAGTGTCAGAGGTTTCAGAGGGCTCGCTCTCTCTCTCTCTCTCTCTCTCTCTCTCTCTCTCTCTCTCCTTAGAGAGAGAGTTTTCCACTGGCATAGACCTCCCTCTGAGGAACCATTCTCCTTTCCCCCCTGTTAAAACCAAACAACTGCTCAGCATTAAGGTGTGGATCTGTCATTAGTTAACTCGCCCTGGCAGAGGAGACCATTGTTATTGTACAGAGTGGTATTTGCACAAGTCGTATCTTTGGAGAGAACCAGTATTTCTGCGGCTTTTCCCCTTTCCCGGTCTGAGTGGATCCAGTTTCCCCTGGCCTGGCTCGGTCACCTAATTCACATTTTTTAATCAGGGTTTTGAATTCCCTGGAAATCTGACCCGGCAATGAAGGCCTCAGAGTGATTCTCTGGAAGATCACACTGGATCTGTGCTGGAGACATTCTGCACTATTCCAAGCAAACAACATAGATGATAGTGGAGGTTTGGTTTATGTATGGCATGAAGGTGAGAGGGAGGGAGAGAGAGAGAGAGAGAGAGAGAGAGAGAGAGAGAGAGAGAGAGAGAGAGAGAGAGAGGGAGGGGGGCAAGTAGTATGGAAAGAGAGAAGGAGGGCATAGAGTAGGAGAGAAAGGGTGAGAAAGAGGGAAAGATAGATAGAGGGAGAGAGGTATACAGTGCCTTTGGAAAGTAAAATGGATAAAACAAATAAAACACTCAGCAATCTACACACAACACCCCATAATGACAAAGGGAAAACAGGTTTTTAGAGTTTTTTGCATAATTAATCAAAATTTAAAACAGAAATACCTTATTTACATAGGTATTCAGACCCTTTGCTATGGAATTTGAAATTGAGCTCAGGTGCATCCTGTTTCCATTTATCATCCTTGAGATGTTTCTACGACTTGATTAGAGTCCACCTGTGGTAAATACAATTGATTGGACATGATTTGGAAAGGCACACACCTGTCTATATAAGGCCCCACTGTTGACAGTGCATGTCAGAGCAAAAACCATGCCATGAGGTCGAAGGAACTGTCCCTAGAGCTCCAAGACAGGATTGTGTCGATGCACAGATCTGGGGAAGGGTACCAAAAAATGTCTGCAGCATTGAAGGTCCCCAAGAACACAATGAAGATTGGAACCACAAAGACTCTTCCTAGAGCCGGTCGCCCGGCCAAACTGATTTATCGGTGAAGAAGGACCTTGGTCAAGGAGTTTCCCAAGAACCCGATGGTCACTCTGACAGATCTCTAGAGTTCCTCTGTGGAGAAGCAAGAATATTCCAGAAAGACAACCATCTCTGCAGTACTCCACCAATCAGGCCTTTATGGTTCTTAACTGACTTGCCTACTCTTCAGTAAAAGGCACATGACAGCCAGCTTGGAATTTGCCAAAAGGCACCTAAAGACTCTCAGACCATGAGAAACAAGATTCTCTGGTCTGATGAAACCAAGATTGATCTCTTTGGCCTGAATGCCAAGCATCACGTCTGGAGGAAACCTGGCACCATCCCTACGGTAAAGCCTGGTGGTGGCAGCATCATGCTGTGGGGATGTTTTTCAGCGGCAGGGACTGGGAGACTTGTCAGGATCGAGGAAAAGATGAATGGAGCAAATTACAGAGAGATCCTTGATGAAAACCTGCTCCAGAGCACTCAGATCCTAAGACTACGCAGGAGTGGCTTCGGGACAAGTCTCTGAATGTCCTTGAGTGGCCCAGTCAGAGCCCGGACTTGAACCCAATCGAAAAAAGCTGTGCAGCAACGCAATCCTGACAGAGCTTGAGAGGATCTGCAAAGAAGAATGGGAGAAATTCCCAAAATACAGGCGTGCCAAGCTTGTAGTGTTATACCCAAGAAGACTCGATGCTGTAATCACTGCCAAAGATGCTTCAACAAAGTACTGAGTAAAGGGGTTCAATACTTATGTAAATGTAATGTTATCTTTAATAAATTAGGAACAATTTCTAAAAACCTGTTTTTGCTTTGTCATTATGGGGTATTGTGTGTAGATTGATGAGGGGAAAAAACGATGTAATAAATTTTTGAACAAGGCTGTAACGTAACAAAATATAGAAAAAGTCAATGGGTTTGAAAACTTTCTGAAGGCACTGTAAGGGGAGAAGAGGGGGAAGGTTGCGAGGGAAAGAAGACCTGCCTTAGCTTGGAGGTGTCAGGGACCTGATAAGTCCTGTTTACATATTGACTGGAACAGAATGAAGTATGTCAACAGACACCCAGTACCCAGGTCTCTGTGATGTGAGCTGGGCCACTAGGCAGGCAGGCACACAGCCCTGCAGGAACTATTAATCACAGCCACTAGACAACAAGCAGTGATAACAAGTTGAAGTGATTGACTGAATTGGTGGCTTGTTAATCAGAGACTATACCAAGGCTTACTGTATAAGATGGTGAGGAAGGCATGGATCTCTCACACAGTGTGTTGATTATCACTGATATATATATATAGACCAGGTGAATCCAGGTGAAAACTATGATCCCTTAGTGATGTCACTTCCACTTCAATCAGTGTAGATGAATGGGAGGAGACAGGTTAAAGAAGGATTTTTAAACCTTGAGACAATTGTGACATGGATTGTGGATGTGTGCCATTCAGATGATGAATGGGCTAGACAAAAGATTTGCCTTTGAACAGGACATGGTAGTAGGCACCAGGCGCAGCGGTTTGAGTGCGTCAAGAACTGCAACGCTGCTGGGTTTTTCACTCACAACAGTTTCCGGTGTGTATCAAGAATGGTCCACCACCCGAAGGACATCCAGCTAACTTGACACAACTGTGGGAAGCATTGGAGTCAACATTGGCCAGCATTCCTGTGGAACGCTTCCGACACTCAATATTGGGAAGGTGATGTCTGAGTAAGGAATTGACCATTTTTCAAGATAATTTCCTGCAATTCTACAAGTGTTGCCATGGGGCAGTGAGAAAAATGTCCAGTTCTATATCTAATCTCGTGCCATTCTACACATTTTGCCATGAGGCTAAGAGAAAATGTTGCTGTTTTAAAGCTAGTTTTGTGAGCCTCTGCACACTTGGGACTAGATGCTCAATCATTGCATCTAGATGTGTCCTTTAGAACAGCTAAACCACAACCTGGCTGGACAGAACCGAGCCCTAAAACCAGGGGAGACCTCCCAGAACTCCCCTCAGACAGGCCAGTGAGATTCTCAGGAAAAGGCCGACAAGGTTTAGGGATTGACTCCCACTGTTTGCCCAGAATTTTGACGCTGCGACTCGAAGTCAAGATGAGAAGTTTCCCAAGGCATCCCAGCCATAACTATCTCTGGCCTGTTCAGCCCAGGGCAACGCCTTATGTATGACTGACACTCATCACTCACGGACTGGAGAAGTGATTGTGTATTATATAGTGGAGTGTAAGGAATTCAGACACTGCATAATGTGGTTGTTTCCCAATGCAGCACTTACTGTGCTGTATGTAAAAATGCTAAGCCCAAGGCACATTTAGTTGAAGAATGAAAAATATGTATTATTTCTCCCAAGTGGAGCAGTGGTCTAAGACACTGCATCTCAGTGCTAGAGGCATCACTACAGACAACCTGGTTAGAATCCAGACTGTATCATAACCGGCCATGATTTGTTTTTATTCAACTCTGCAAGTGAGTTAAGAACAAATTCTTATTTACAATTACAGCCTACCGGGGAACAGTGGGTTAACTGCCTTGTTCAGGGGCAGAACAACAGATTATTTACATTGTCAGCTCAGGGATTCAATCCAGCAACCTTTCAGTTACTGGCCCAACAACCTAACCACTACACTACCTACCACACAATTGGCCCAGCAGTTTTGCCGGTGTAGGCCGTCATTGTAAATAAGAATTTGTTCTTAACTGGCTTGCCTAATTAAATAAAGGTAAAAAAAAAAAAAAAAAAAGATCCTTATACATAAGCCTAGAGCTCAGTGACTCTTATCACTGTTTTATACTACCGTTCAAATGATAGACTATATTCTACATTGTATAAGAAACAGAATGAGACGTATGGATCTCATCCCGCATCTTACAGTCAAGAGAAGTTGAAATCCATTCCGTCATTTAAAAGTTTCAGACATGCACATTGATTACAAATATGAAGTTGTCAGAGTGTGTGATATGTGGGGGAGTCTGTTAAGTGTAGCTACATTAGACCATTGTCAGTTTGTTTGGTGCCAATTTTGTAGACTTTATTATCTTTGACAGGATGTGGCGTGGGAGTAGGCCTACCGTAGCAATAGCTCATCTGTACTCACTCTGACGGAGGGGGGCAAACCCACATGCAATCGTTACCAGTGGTGTAATGATTAGTCCAAAGTGTTTTGCAAAGGAACTCCAAACAGAAAACTTTTTGCAACGAAAACAATACTTTTTATTGGACAAATTCAGGTAGGTCCCTCCCCTCTTAAGTTGCTTCTGTTTGTATCCTAGTGAAAAAATTATACTTTAAGGATTTTTTATATATATGTTTTATTTTATTATTTGTATGTTTAGCTCACATAATATAATTTAGAATAATTGTGTCAAAAACAAATAGTAGACATAAAAAAAAATCAATTTCTATAGCTTCCAAAATATTTTCAGGGAGGCATGGTGGCACTTTGCCCCCCTATCAGTCATCTAGTGTATTTAGCTATATCCTCCACAACCTTATAAGGTAGAAGCATTCTTCTGAAACAGCATAATACAAAGCACATGTTTTTATTTCAGATGGCTGTCTATCCTGTCTTTCAGTTTATAATCGAATGCTACATTGTAGGTTTTGCAGAATATATTGTTGTTGCAGCAGGGTATTTGCGCCTCTTTTTTTCAAGCTATATTCTGATTTTGAATTTATTTTATATTTTCTGGTTGAATTCATAGTCTCTCCCCTTTAGCTGTCCTAATTGCGCAATTTGTATAACCTCTGATGATTAGGGGTTTAGTATGTTAGATACGATCGGCTTGAGCAACGTGAGGTGTAGAATCACTGTTCTAAAAATAGTAATCCCTGCCAAATAATAGTCTTTGTGCAATTAAGACTCGTTTACTACCGCTCCCCTGGTTTAGGAGATCCCTCCCCACCCAACACTCACGCACAACCAGACATTGAATGATTGATTGGAGACAGCTTGTGTCAATTAAAGAGCATTTCCTAGGAGTTTCTGCCTGCAGCAAACCCAGTGGATAATGCTGGAAATACCGGTCAAAGAAAAGAAAAACTCAAAAAAGAAAAGAAAAAAGCGCCTGGCACTATTTATAACAACTTAAGTCATTGTCTTCCTCATCATCATCGGATTTGAAAGGCAATATCGTGTTGTTACAGGGGAGCCTTGTTGGTGAATGTATTCAGTGATTCCTTTTAGGCCTATAAACAAACCAACCAGGACACGTTTTAGTGGCCTAATAGTACATACTGCTTGCTCAACCGCAACAAGGGCTCTGGAGCTATTGACAAAAGTCTATGTTTATGTTCAAAGTGAATGAATATCTTAAATAAGCAGGCTACTTGTGGGTAAACAGTTGCGCAAGATTGGAGACTCGCATAAGGGGTTTCTGTATTTGGAACCAGAGCTCTAATTGCTCTGAGGAGCAGATAGGGTTACTGACTGATTCTGCATTTCACGGCAGCCTGACATAACGCGAGAGAGAGAGACAGTAAAGTAGTACGTGTGCAACTTCAGGTAGTTCAGAAAACATGTTACACACATTACAACGAAAATGTAATTTCCACAACTTTAGAAAAAGCCTAATAAACAACCAAACGACATGTTTTAAAGGAGGATGTAAACATGGTGAGCTTGGGTGAGGAAATACTCCTTCTAAATGATATTACCATTTTGACCACTGCTTTTATCTCCAGCGCTGTCATTACAAAAAAAGTGATCCAACAGCAGTGCAACTGTTTCAACCGTTTCTTGAGTTCCATATGTCCCCCTGAAAAAAAGGTATAAGTTGTAATGCAAGTTCCTGGGCTGCTGTCTCCCCCTATGGGCATGAATATTTTTAACCAGTAAAATAATAATTGGTTTGGTATGACTCGAATAAACATTATTATATGTCTTAGTAACTTATCTGCTGTGGCCTTTGTTTGCCGCACATAAAATAGCAAAAGACGGTCGCTACAGACTATCCTTGAATCTATGAAAGTATGACTTTCGATATGGGATTTCGCATCTACACAATTTCTTTTATAATGGACTAATTATTGGTACGCCTATTTGCATGATTTTATCCTCAATGATGTTTTTCGTCAACTATGTGCTTTTTATTTTAATTTTTTCACTGGTTTAACTTTGAATGTGCGAGTAAAACAACTTGAATAGCCTGGGCTATGATTTAAGAATATAAACACATCTTTGTAAACCAAAATCTATTTCAGTACGTAAATTATTATACCTATATCAATATTGTACACAAAATGTATAAATGTCTATGCATAGGCTGTGTGTGGAGGGAAAGGGAGGGATCAAATTCCTTCAGTTCGTCATACTCAGTCGGTCGACCAATCATTTTCGGGTATTCTCGGGTATTCTGTAGTGGCACAGTAACTCACATATAAAGTCCGCTTGCAAAGGATTTCAGTTCAAAGCACGCACACGTTTTGGGGATACTATTTGACTGGATCACTTTCTCTTTTTAACTGAAAAAGTTACAGCAAATCATCAGCTGTTGCTCGAGTGTGGAGACGCCTGCAAACAAGACAAGGTTATTATACACTCTTTCAGAAAGACATATGCATAAAGGCATAATCTCTCCAAACGGCTTTGTGCAGTTGACAGCCTCTGCAGGAGCAAATATCGTCTACTGTTACTTTTTCTCCACTTTTGGACATTTGAAAGACTTTGGCCGTACTTTCATATTTCGTGCGTAATTGTTAGACAACATTTTTCGTATGAATCTACTCGACCCCTTTCTGAAAATGACAGACGAACAAGACAAATGTCTCTCAGACGCACCGAGTCCGAGCATGTCTGAGGACTCTGTGGGATCCCCTTGCCCCTCCGGCTCTGGCTCCGACACCGAGAACACCAGACCGTCAGAGAACGGACTGCTGATAGGTCCGGACGGCCCCCTCGTCGAGTTCAAGAAGGACGACGATGACAAATTCCCTGTGTGCATCCGCGACGCGGTGTCCCAGGTCCTGAAGGGCTACGACTGGACCCTGGTGCCAATGCCAGTCCGAGTGAACGGATCTAGTAAGAACAAGCCCCACGTCAAGAGACCGATGAACGCGTTTATGGTTTGGGCGCAAGCCGCCCGGAGAAAGCTGGCTGATCAGTACCCGCATCTTCATAACGCTGAGCTGAGCAAAACACTGGGAAAACTGTGGAGGTGAGTCTTTCTGCCATTACTTCCACATTTTTATTTCGAGTGGCAACGCGTTTGTGGTCTTATTACTGAAATAGGTTTCTACTCCATTCTACTTTTACGCATGCATTTTACGCACGGATGTGATACTGTGATCTTGCGTCATTTAACCGTTGAAATAAAAAGGTATACTATTCTGCATTCAAATATATTTTGCTGTCAATTGAATATTTTATTTACTCATTTATCCATTTGCCTTTTACGCACAGGCTACTCAATGAGGGAGAGAAGCGTCCGTTCGTGGAGGAGGCAGAGCGGTTGAGGGTACAGCACAAGAAAGACCACCCTGACTACAAGTACCAGCCCCGGCGGAGGAAGTCCATGAAGAACGGACAAAGCGAGTCTGATGACGGCAGCGAGCAGACGCACATATCGCCAGGCGCGATCTTCAAGGTGCTCCAGCAAGCGGACTCTCCAGCCTCTAGCATGGGAGAGATGCACTCCCCCGGAGAACACTCCGGTAAGAAGAGAGATAATGCTCAGTGCCTACTGCAATGGTTTAATTCAGGATGTGTTCGTCAATGTATACACAGTATTGTACATGTTTACTGCTGTTAGACTTTTTGTTACATACACATGTATGAAAGTAGATTATCTGAACAGCTGAAGACTAATAATGTCAGATATGTTCTCTCTGTGTTTAACTTGATATCTAGATTAATTTCTTCTTCCACTGGTGTTTGACCACTTGCAAAGCTCTAATGTTTTCCTGTTCAATGAAATACATGGGTCTCCTCTTGTTCTGAGATTTGCATCACAGAAAGCCTATATGTATTCTATATGTAACCCATTATCTCCCTCACTCTCTTAGGTCAGTCCCAAGGGCCCCCCACCCCTCCTACCACCCCTCCTACCAAGACGGACATCCAGGTGGGCAAGGTGGACCTGAAGCGGGAGGGTCGCCCCTTACATGAAGGCAATGGTCGCCAGCTCAACATCGACTTCAGGGACGTGGACATCGGCGAGCTGAGCAGCGACGTCATCTCCCACATCGAGACCTTCGATGTCAACGAGTTCGACCAGTACCTGCCCCCCAACGGTCACCCGGGTGCTCCCGGCACTGCCACTGGCCAGGTCTCCTACACCGGTACCTACGGCATCAGCAGCTCTGCGGTCAGCCAGGCAGCAGGGGGCATCACAGGGCACAGCTGGATGAACAAGAGCCAGCAGCAGCAGCACTCCCTGACCACGCTGGGTAGTGGAGGGGAGCAGGGACAGAACCAGAGGACCCCCACACATATCAAGACAGAGCAGCTGAGCCCCAGCCACTACAACGATCAGCAGAGCTCCTCCCCTACGCAGAATGTCACCTACGGCTCCTTCAACCTGCAGCACTTCAGCTCATCCTCCTACCCCTCCATCACCCGTGGCCAGTATGACTTTTCTGACCACCAGGGCGGCACCAACTCCTACTATAGCCACGCAGCCGGGGGCCAGGGCTCAGGGCTCTACTCCTTCAGCAGCTACATGAGCCCCAGCCAGAGGCCCATGTACACCCCCATCGCAGACACAACCGGGGTGCCCTCCGTGCCACAGGCCCACAGTCCCCAGGACCACTGGGACCAGCAGCCAGTGTACACACAGCTCTCCCGGCCCTAAGGACACAATCATCTACACGAACACACACTTACATAGACTGATAGGCATACCCATCTTGCAGAGGGAGACTTTGTCACAACAATCCAACACTAGCTCCCAGCAAACAGACACTTGAATTTACAACAGAGGAAGAACACGACGGAGTAGACGAAGGAGAGCTGGACTTGTAGGAACTGAAACTAGATCAGAATAGCTCACAACAAGCCTTTTAAAATTTGTTTTGAGGAAATATAGTTTTTAGCGAGAACAGAAAAAAAGCATTGAGAAATCCTCTGTGAGGACTTATTAAATTGTTGATATTTTTAATAGGTATTGTGTATATTTTCTTACCTTTCTTACTCTGGCAGTTTGTTCTTTGGTGGGGATATTTTTTGTAAAGAAAAGCTTTATTTGTATCCAGTTCAGCAGGAAACCACTCACAGTAGTGCATTTATCAATTCTATGGCTTCAATTCTCTGGTGGAATTTTGTACAGGCAGTAAATCTCTATCCTTTTTTGGTTGTGTTTGTTTCCTGCAGTGCATTGTGCTTACAGTATATGTTCTGTGCCATCCAACTAAATAAATTACATTTTTATTTGTGAAGTTTAGGTTTTCGCCCTCAGTGATTACTCATGATTTTAACACATTCTTAGATGTAAGAGGCACATGCTGTGAATGGCAACAAACAAAGTTTTGACTTTATCGTTTTGTACAGGAGATTCCAGCCTTTTGCACCATTAGTGCCTAGTATATAAGAGTTTGGGGGAAAGGGTGTATGTGGGTGTGATTATACAGCTGAGATTATATTTACCGTCTGACAGCATGTGTTTGACAGCCACAGGAAGTGCCCTTTGACCTCTCGGGTGTCCCCTGCAGTCCATCACCACAGCAGTGTCATTTTACAGCCAGCCTGCCTGCCCCCACCCCCTCTCAGTCTTAACCCTTTAATTTATTTTTTAAATTAATTATTATTTGCATTTTATTCTTTATTTGATACTTTATACAACAAATTAATTTGTCTTAAAAATAAGTTATCTTCTGGATATTAAATGTCATATAAACCGGTCTTTTTAGCCGAATGGGTACTTTAAAAATGGTACAAACTGTAATCACGTTTTATTTATCGTATGTAAAATGTTTTATTTGTCTTTTTTTTTTTTTGTTGTTGTACGGATTATTGTTAGTTGTGAAATTCTTGAGTTTGGATTCTAAAACTATGGCTGAAAGAACTGGAAATACATTTTTTTCTCATATGCACAACGTTTTTACAGTTATTTTTATGATGTGGCTGATATGCTTTATTAGAGGTACGTACCAGCATTCCTGTCATCTCTGAGGAACAGTTCTTCTACATCCGGCCACGTACTATTTCAGTAATGATGTTTCTTTCTGGTGCATCTGAAGGACTTCTCGTTTTCTTCAGCTAGCTTAACATGTTACTGTACTTTCTTAAAAATAAGCTTACCTTTTGTATTGTATTTGCAATAAAAGAGAAAATACTTTAGAAACAAAATGGTTGTTGATATTTTATTGCACATAACATGACCTACTTTTTAAATAGGGTGGGGGAACATGGACTCTCTACTTAATTGGATAAGCATTATGTTACATAACACCTCTATAGGTTGGAATTTATAACATTTATACCAACCAGAAGTACAAATTTCACTGGAGTACAACTTTCCCCCTCACACACATTCTGAAATTGCATTTTTGTACCCCACAGTTTTATCAGTGGAATGTGATACAAAACGAGGTAACTGTGTGCATTAGGATGCCTCAGAGCAGTCGGGTAGGCCGTTTGGAGTGTTTATCAGACTGCATTGAAAAAAAACGAAGAAAGAAAGTGTATTATGTCCCCCCCACTTCTAAAACCAAAGTTGTGCCCCTGATACCAACCCAATATCATCGTTTTACTGTTCAGTAATGTTGAGACAGAGAGGTAGATGTAAATAGTTCAAGATAAAGAGCCTGAGAGAAGGCGGTTCTCTCAGAAGCCTTGTTTTTCTCATTTATTTTCTCCTGCTCTCTCTTCCGACAGCTGTCGCAGCAGGGGGTCCCTCCTCCCTCCAGTCTGCATGTTGTAAGACTCTGGATCTTTGCTACTTGGCAGAAAAACAGTAAAAACTTGAAAAAAACTATAATTGATTTCAAATTTAAATCAGGGGACTATGCGTCCCTTCCAGCAAAGCTCTCTTCAAAGATATTCAGTGGTGCCATCCTTTAAAGGTCAACTCAAGGAAATATTGACTAGCTTCACCACACCAGGGGACTAAGTGCCATTTTCCTATTCTTTAGTTTTATATGGCATCCATCGTTGTTTTTGATCCATCTAATCATTTGCATCTTTTTGAGAGATGTACCGTATGTTGATTCTGGCAACTGTGTTTTCCTTTTGTTTTTACTTTGCAAACATCACGCCAAGCCAAATCCCCCGTAGTTTAGGGTAAAGAAGTGAAATTAACATCGACAGTGTGTTCGTCCTTTTAGTGTGAGAGAAAGATACCACTTGCTGAAGTGAAACTACCATTCTAGCTGAAGTATCCACTTTTCCTTGTATGCAATGTAATTACCATATTATTTTGCAGTCAATGACAATTAAATAATAATTATTCTCACATTACATGATCTGGCTGTACACTTATAACTCATTGGCTGATCATGGTGGGAGGAGGATATCTAGCACCTGTATCCAGCGATCCGATTGGAAGACATAAGTTTGGCACCGGACAGGTAAGAAAGAGGGGGAGGCAGAGAAGAGAGGGAAAATTAGCAACAGAAAGGGTTAGAGAGGGAGAGAGCAGCAGTGGGATTCATCTGAAAAAGCCATCAGTATCCCTGCTCTTCTAATGGGGAAATGTTAGGACTTGGGAGTGGACAGATGACATGTTACAGTGCTCTCCCAGGCCAAGTCACATGCTGGGGCTGTATGGGCTTAGTCCCAACAGCGCACTGAAATAAGATGAACAGTCTCACCCTGTGACTAGACATGTTGCTCAGCATAATCCTCAACCCATCAACCAATCTTTATCTTCACTGAGATGCCTTGCCTGCGTAGACCTATGGCTTATTTCTGACCAATCAGAGGGCGAGTAGAGCATGACCATATGCAGGTGTCCAATCCAATCCTCCAATGAGAAGAGACTCGGTAGCGTAGATCTGTTAACTACAGAAATCATCGCTTACCTGTTACGTTGTATGTTATGTATGACACTGTAAAAATATTGTTATAGTAATTTATTTGATTGGCACCACCGCTTGAAAGGGGAACTCATGGCAACTCAAGAGACTGAGATCATGGGTGACTAAACAGAAACCCAACCGTTTGAGTGGTACTAATCATATAGTCAGCTGCTCTGAGGGGCAGGTCTAACTACAGGCCCACTATTGATCACAATACGATACCCTACAGCCATGATACGGGTGACAGTGAAGGACCAAATCATCAGCAGATGTCACAAAAGTGCTTGTTGTTCAGAAACCCAGCCTAAAACCCTAAACAGCAAGCAATGCAGATCTGGTGGCTAGGAAAAAGTCCCTAGAAAGGCAGGAACCTAGGAAGAAACCTAGAGAAGAACCAGGCTCTGAGGGGTGGCCAGTCCTCTTCTAGCTGTGCTGGGATGAGATTATGAATACATGGCCATTAAGGCCAGATCATTCTTCAAGATGTTCAAATGTTCATAGATGACCAGCAGGGTCAAATAATAATCACAGTGGTTGTAGAGGGTGCAACAGGTCAGCACCTCAGGAATAAATGTCAGTTGGCTTTTCATAGCCGAGCATTCAGAGGTAGCACGTCCGGTGAACAGGTCAGGGTTCCATATCCACAGGCAGAACAGCAGAAACTTGATCAGCAGCACGACCAGGTGGACTGGGGACGGGGATAGCCAGGAGTCATCAGGCCAGGCAGTCCAGAGGCATAGTCCTAGGGCTCAGGTCCTCCGGGAGGGGAGAGAGAGAGAGAGAGAGAGAGAGAGAGAGAGTGAGAGAGATGGGAGAATTAAGTTCACACAGGACACCAGATAAGACAGGAGAATTTCACCAGATAGGACAGACTGACCCTAGCCCCCCAGCACATAGACTATTGCAGCATAGACACTGGAGGCTGAGACAGGGGGGTTTGGGGGACACTGTGGCCCTGTCTGACGATACCCCTGGACAGGGCCAACCAGGCAGGAAATAACCCTTTGACAAAGCACAGCCCCCACACCACTAGAGGGATATCAACAGACCACCAACTTACTACCCTGAGACAAGGTGGAGTATAACCCACGAAGATCTCAACACCGCGCAAGCCAGAGGGGGGCGCAAAACCGGACCAAAAGATCACGTCAGTGACTCAACCCACTCAAGTCGCGTATAACAGAAAAAAAGCCACATCAGTTCCTGTTCACTTCAGGATCTCTGGCTGAGTAGAAAGGAAGTTGTCTGGGTCTGGATGGGGTGAGTTACCCCCTAACAAAGTGCTTTGAGACATAGAGAAAATCCAATCTAAATGATATTCATCTTTACATGGATGTGCTTTGTCCTACAATTACCCCATTTCCGAGTTATGAGCTAGCTAACTGTGTGGGTGCAGAGCACGTGATGGCCTGGGTGAGGACCAGACCCCAGACTTGGCTTATAAACACACACACACACACACACACACTCCCAAGAGGCCTGCAACAGCGGCGGAAGCAGGGACACTGGGTTTGGAGTGGCTCAATCCATGGGCAGTTTTCCCAGGAGAAACCCATTAATATTCTGAACAGACGTCTCTATGGTAATCTGCCCTCTCCAAGCCCAATGGGTGGTCCTTTTTAATGCAAAATTCCGCACAAAAAGAGAGAGAACCTGCCAACTTCCAACCCTTGGAAACTGGACGGCTGTAGAATGCACAAATACATAGATAAATAAGTAATTGGTTTTATGTGGAGAAAACACCAACAGAAATGGAGGAAATATTAATAAGTTGTTAACCCTTAGCCTACAATTCACTCACACCCACTGAAATCGAATGAACATAATACAAAATCCCCATCAAAATCCGTCCATTTAAACTACAGATATAATTTTTGCATGGGCTGCGTCTCAATTCACGTCATCCGCAAATATCGCCCTTCCACACCTGTGATGAAAGGTGGCAGAGCTAGAGCGGTGTTTGTCAGACCATGAGACATCCCAAAAACGGGTCTTATTACAAAACATCAGTAGCATCCGAACGGTTTGGCCTACACGAACAAGATGGCGTTCTCCGTTATTCTCTAGGACACCCACATAGAAGTACAGTATATATACAGTACCAGTCAAAAAGTTTGGACACATCTACTCATTCAAGGGTTTTTCATTACTATAATCAGTATTCCATGACCTTCTCCTTGCTGCCAAAAATAAATAAAACTAATGTAACAAAAATGAAAATGTTCATTTAAAAAAACAATTCCATACCCCAGTCTGAAGTCAACTCATTAAAATAGATAGATAGATAGATAGATAGATAGATAGATAGATAGATAGATAGATAGATAGATAGATAGATAGATAGATAGATAGATAGATAGATAGATAGATAGATAGATAGATAGATAGATAGATAGATATTCAAGCCAGCTACAACAAAACATAGCGCAGCTGCAAAATGCCAGAACGAAAATACACGGTACATGATATATAGAGCGGAAGTATGAAAAAGTATAGAAATACAAGATATCTGGAGTGCAAAAAAGCTATAAAAAGACATTGCATAGTATGGGTGGTTGGCTGAATATGTTCACTATACATTGGTAGATGTTGGATGGTTACCTATACTATACAGGTCGATGGCAGAGAAATACTAAAAATGCATATGATATGAGCGAGGGTAATAATAGTTTACTTAATAGACAGACTGGTTAAATGAACAGGTAAGTTAATATTTTGCATGGTTAAATTAGCTGTAAAGGTAAATATACAATATAATTGCAATATTGCAATATTGCACGTGATATGATATAACAACTGTACATGAGTATGTATATACAGACCTGGATGAATAAATAAGTCCTGAGTGAATGAGTGATTATGGACCAGAGTTACTCACGGATGGATGCATAATTGTTAAACTAGGTCCTAGCACCCCAAAAGTTCCAGATCTATATTGCCGACGGCACGGCACCCCGGTGAGGCATTATATAGTCTAATAGCCGCCGGCAGGAAGGACCTCCTGTAGCGCTCTCTGGCACACCGTGGTGGGATCAGTCTGTGACTGAAGGTGCTCCTCTGCGTCATAACCATGGCATGCAGAGGGTTTGGCCAGGATCCGTCTCTCCGCCACCTCCTCTAAAGTATCAAGGCACATCCCCAGGACAGAGCTAGCCTTCCTGATCAGCTTATTTACCCGAGAAGCATCACCGGCTTTTATGTTGGCTCCCCAGCACACCACTGCAAAAAAGATGGCACTGGCCACCAAAGACTGGTAGAAGGTATGCAGTAGTTTACTGCACACTTTGAAGGACCTGAGCCTCCTCAGAAAGTAGAGTCGGCTCTGGCCCTTTTTGTACAAGGCCCCGGTGTTACCAGCCCATTCCAGCCTATTGTCCATATGGACTCCCAGGAACTTGTATGACCCAACCATTTCCACATCCATCCTCTGTATAGGGACTGCAGTCTGTTGTGCCTTTGTTCTCCTGAATTCCACCACCATCTCCTTTGTTTTGCTGATGTTGAGCTGAAGGTGGTTCTGCTCACACCACAACACAAAGTCACTGATTGTGCTCCTGTACTCCTCCTCCTGCCCACCCCTAATGCACCCTACAATTGCGGAGTCATCTGAGAACTTCTGTAGGTGGCATGTTTCAGAGTTATATCTGAAGTCTGAGGTGTAGAGGGTGAACAGGAAGGCGGACAGGACCGTTCCCTGTGGGGCCCCTGTGTTGCTCACTGCCCGTTCTGACACACAGCTCTGTAGTCGCACAAATTGTGGCCTACCGGTCAGGTAGTCTGTGACCCAGGAGACTAAGGGTGCTTCCACTTTCATCCTCTTCATCTTCTCACCCAGTAGCAGGGGCTGAATGGTATTGAAGGCACTGGAGAAGTCAAAAAACATAACCCTCACAGTGCAACCTGTGTTGTCCAGGTGAGAGTAGGCCCTCTGCAGAAGGTAGATGATTGCATCATCCACCCCGATGTTGCGCTGGTATGCGAACTGCAGGGGGTCCAGTGATGTACACACCAGGGGTCTGAGGTGAGCGAGGACTAACCTTTCCAGGGTCTTCATGATGTGGGATGTTAGCGCTACAGTAGCATTTAATAATTCAGTAACAAACCTAAGGGCAAACTTGTTTGCTTATGTTGTTGTGCAAAGCCCACAGTATGAAAATCACATTATCTTTATGACGCTCTTGGGCCGCATTACTTACTGTATGATTCAGTCCAGTTCTCCTTACATTCTCCAAATGCAGGCTGCTTTTGGCAACACCCACGTTCCCCCATCCCCTCCTGGAAACATCTAACCCCTCTGTCCCAGGGATGTTCTCCCCACTGCCCCCCTCACTGCAGCAACCTGCTGTCATTGTCCCTGGGGACCAGCACAATGGGAGCGACTTGACCCCTCCCTGCCCCCCCATTACCCCTCCTTTCAAAACGGCCTGGCCTCCAGAAAGCACTGCCTGGACACAGAGGAAACCTACAGGCTTTTTTACAGCACTTCGCACAGAGGCCAATGGAGATGGCCGCTGGTCTCCCACGGCAACAAACGCCCACACGAGCCAGAAGCAGTAGCCTATATAGACCAATGCC
Organism: Thymallus thymallus; assembly: GCA_023634145.1. Classification (NCBI taxonomy): domain Eukaryota; kingdom Metazoa; phylum Chordata; class Actinopteri; order Salmoniformes; family Salmonidae; genus Thymallus; species Thymallus thymallus. Next base: position 10,219,246 of record CM042386.1, read on the forward strand.
TGGATATTGTGAGGACCATCAGGTGCTAGGCCTGTTTGTCTGGGCTGTTACACATGTGGGTGGATTTATAGTGTCTTGGTCCTTTTTTTCTCTGTTTCTTAGGGTCATGGTACATACAACGTGGCTTTGAAAATCCCGGCTCAAGGGAGGCCCATTGACTGTAGACTGCGGTAGGGTCACAGTCAATGTGATCCACAGCCTAAAAGACATCACTCTCTCATCTCTGTAAAAACAAACATTGACAGCAGGCCCAATCAACATCCACCAGCTACCTTCCATCTCCATATACCACCAGTCTCCTCAGACAGCCTCAGATTTCAGGACCCAAATAGTGGAGGCTGCTGAAAGGAGGAGCTCCTCAAAAGATAATGCCTGTTTAACCTTAGGCATAACAGCTCTCCCTTCCCCCCTGCTTACCTAAGCAATGATGGGCTTCCCCCAGTAGGGTCCTCTCTCTCCAGGTGTGCCACAGTCATGGTCCCCTGCATTACTCCAGGGCTCTCTAAATAAACTCTCCCTAGCCCACCACTGTGCTAAAGTCCCTGTGTAGATCAGTTACAGGGGGGCTCAGTTATTCTCTGTGTGTCTATTTAGCAAGGTGTTGTTCCTAGCTAGTTATACCATGAAGTTAGCTAGCTAGTATACCAGGAAGTTAGCTAGCTAGTGTACCAGGAAGTTCCAAACCCATCTCCCCCATTTATCTGTCTGAATTCAGACAAAACTTGAGAGTGACTGAACTTCTTAGAATTGACATTCAACTTCTGTCTTGGGTCATAGCTCCACGTCCAGAAAAACAGGTCAGAGGTTAGTCAGAAGATAGCTTTATGGGGCAATGGTGCAGTGAGGGAGGAGGGTGAGAGGAGGAATGAGGGGGGCTCTTGGGGACTCTAAATGTTTGGGCGAGGGTCTAACACCATGACAGGCGCTGGGGTTTTATGTGCTTTAGGGGTTAAGACAAATGGTCAATGGTAAATATCCCTGAGTTATTTCACAGCGGCCCAGCATTTCCCAAAAGACAGACAGACCAGGGACCTGGCAGTGCTCTCCCAAGACTGGAGTATATGGAGAGGAACGACACACACACACACTCTTAATCCCACTCGCTGTAGCCGTATATCAATATCACTCTTGCCAAATCTGACCATTTATTGCTTTCATTGCTAGTCTGTTTCCTTAACTTACTGTTCATACTTGTGCATGTTGTGGGCTGTTCCTCTTTCACCTACCAACCTACAGCTTCCTCCAACACCCTTCCCCCTTCATACACCTTGAAACACCCACTGACAGACAGTCACACACATACTCAGCCACCACATGAAACCATCGGGCGTTGCCCAAATAGATCAGCTGGGGTTTGGACTCTGACAGCTCCTATACATCACTATGGTTGAACCCAGTCTGTGCGGCTCTGGGTAGCCAGATATAGCTTCTGGTTCAGTACCGGATCTGTTGGTTCTGCTCACCACCTGGTGTACTGCACTGCACTGCACTGCACTGACGGGCCCATCAGAGGAGTGTGTGTGTGTGTGTGTGTGTGTGTGTGTGTGTGTGTGTGTGTGTGTGTGTGTGTGTGTGTGTCAGAGAGAGTGTGAGTGTGTGTGTGGGTGGGGGGGTGTATGTAAACTCTGTTATAGTGTATTTGGTATTGTTCAGCCTATGAGCTGCACACACACATCAATCAAACCGCATAGAGTTACCACAGTGCTAGAACGCTCCAGCCCTTCAAAAAAGGAGCTTGTTGCTATCGTACGACAGTGGTACAAGGCTCTGAATCCTGCTAGGGTAATTCGTTTAAGTTTTTCAAAGGGAGTAAGGATACATCAGAGAGTGACTGGATGGGAAGTAGGCCAACATGTCTTCAGCAGTCACTCTGTGCGTAGATAAGACATTAAACAAAGCAGGACTGTCTTATCTTTGTAATGTGTCTGATTGTTATTTGCTGTATTTTCAGGGAATTACACCAATGGTGAGATTATAAAGAAACGCCACTTGTACAATCCAAACCTTAGCGTAGACATATTACTCTGCAATGATAAATGACAACATAATGGTTCTTCTTCTTCTTCGGAGATTAACGGTGGTTGGCATCCAATATTTACATTTGTACATTTGCCATTTTAGTCATTTAGCAGACGCTCTTTTGCAGAGCTACACACAGTTAGTGCATTCATCTTAAGATACCTAGGTGGGATAACCACATATCACAGGAATAGCAAGTACACTTTTAGTCAATAAAGTAGTTATCTGCAAAGTCACAGCTAGAGGGGGGGTTAAAGACGTTTTTATTTTATAACAAGGAAGGGGATTATTTATGTTGCATTACCGCCCCCATCTGGACTATACTGTAAATCAACTGGACTATACTGTAAATCAGATGGACTATACTGTAAAACAGCTGGACTATACTGTAAATCAGCTGGACTATACTGTAAATCAGATGGACTATACTATAAATCAGATGGACTATACTATAAATCACCTGGACTATATTATAAATCAGCTGGACTATACTATAAATCAGATGGATTATACTATACATTAGCTGGACTGTACTATAAATCAGCTGGACTGTACTATAAATCAGCTGGACTATACTATAAATCAGATGGACTATACTATAAATCAGCTGGACTGTATGATAAATCAAATGGATTATACTATACATTAGCTGGACTGTACTATAAATCAGCTGGACTGTACTATAAATCAGCTGGACTATACTATAAATCAGATGGACTGTACTATAAATCAGCTGGACTGTACTATAAATCAAATGGATTATACTATACATTAGCTGGACTGTACTATAAATGAAATGTATTATACTATACATTAGCTGGACTGTACTATAAATCAGCTGGACTATACTATAAATCAGCTGGACTGTACTATAAATCAAATGGATTATACTATACATTAGATGGACTGTACTATAAATAAGATGGACTGTACTATAAATCAGCTGGACTATACTATAAATCAGCTGGACTGTACTATAAATCAGCTGTACTGTACTATAAATCAGCTGGACCATACTATAAATCAGCTGTACTGTACTATAAATCAGCTGGACTGTACTATAAATCAGCTGGACTGTACTATAAATCAGCTGGACTAAACTATAAATCCATTATACTGTGATACAAAATGGGTAAAAGGGGAAAAGGGGAAACTAAACAAAAAAACACCCTTCAAACTAACCATTAAAAACCCATTACCAACTAACCATTAAAAACCCACTAACAACTAACCATTAAAAACCCATTACCAACTAACCATTAAAAACCCACTACCAACTAACCATTAAAAACCCACTACCAACTAACCATTAAAAACCCACTACCAACTAACCATTAAAAACCCATTACCAACTAACCATTAAAAACCCACTAACAACTAACCATTAAAAACCCACTACCAACTAACCATTAAAAACCCACTACCAACTAACCATTAAAAACCCACTACCAACTAACCATTAAAAACCCATTACCAACTAACCATTAAAAACCCACTACCAACTAACCATTAAAAACCCATTACCAACTAACCATTAAAAACCCACTAACAACTAACCATTAAAAACCCACTACCAACTAACCATTAAAAACCCACTACCAACTAACCATTAAAAACCCACTAACAACTAACCATTAAAAACCCATTACCAACTAACCATTAAAAACCCACTACCAACTAACCATTACAAACCCATTACCAACTAACCATTAAAAACCCACTACCAACTAACCATTAAAAACCCATTACCAACTAACCATTAAAAACCCACTACCAACTAACCATTAAAAACCCACTACCAACTAACCATTAAAAACCCACTACCAACTAACCATTAAAAACCCACTACCAACTAACCATTAAAAACCCACTACCAACTAACCATTAAAAACCCACTACCAACTAACCATTAAAAACCCACTACCAACTAACCACTAATCCCACTACCCCATTCCACTACCTTTACCCTGTCTGCTCCTGCACTATGCCAATGGCCTGGGAGAACGGGACACCACCCCTCAGCACACCCTGTAACTCATCTGAAGTCAAATCTCATATACCCAAATACTTCTCTGCAGCTGTCACCACAACAGCTAATTTCTGCAGTACAGCTGATAACCATTGCTATGAACGCTAAGAAGCCAACCTTACTGAAACATATATCACTTGTTGGCCTATCCATCTGTGCTGATACAGATCTACTACGTTACGAAAAAAAAGCCACAACTCTATTATTATAATGTCCTGCATGAAGTGTATATGCCTGTCTTCAGTCGGTAAAGACTGTGCTAAGTCACACCTTGTAGTGATTGTGTGGCTAAGGCTAGAGGTTGGAATTCATGTGGACTGAGGAAACCGTACTCTGGTGGCCCTCAAGGGCCAGGTGAAGGTGGTCCACAAACACTAGAACAATCTGAGGGCCTGTGAAAGGTCTGACTTCCCCTGGGACGGTGGTTGACCAGGGGACCTGAGCAAACTTCAAATCACCTATCTGTGAGTTGTCAACAAACACTGGCCGACGTGTTCCCAGCCAAGCCTAACCCCTGACTACCCAGCTGGTCTGTGGTGCTGCAACACTTAGTCATGACTCATGTCTTTTTGACTCTGATTGCTCTCTTTCTTCCCCTGCCCTTTTCCCCACTCTCCTTCTCCCCTTCCATGCCCCTCTATCCACTCTACCCGGTTTCCACTTAGTGGTATAAAGCTACAACCGGAAGTTAGGAGAACTTGCTACTAAAAGTCACTTCCGGCCGTAGCTGTACTCCATCTAATCACAACCCCTTTACACTCTCTGCTATCCCTTGCATCAACCCTCTCCCCCTTATCTTACCCCTCATCTTCTCCTATCTGTCCCTTTCTCAATATTTATCTACCTCTTCCGCTCTCTCTCCTCTACCATCTCCCTCTACCGTCTCCCTCTACCGTTTCTCCTCTACCGTCTCCCTCTACCATCTCCCTCTACCATCTCCCTCTACCATCTCCCTCTACCGTTTCCCCTCTACCATCTCCCTCTACCATCTCCCTCTACCATCTCCCTCTACCGTCTCCCTCTACCGTTTCTCCTCTACCGTCTCCCTCTACCGTCTCCCTCTACCATCTCCCTCTACCATCTCCCTCTACCATCTCCCTCTACCGTCTCCCTCTACCGTTTCCCCTCTACCATCTCCCTCTACCGTCTCCCTCTACCGTTTCTCCTCTACCGTCTCCCTCTACCATCTCCCTCTACCATCTCCCTCTACCGTCTCCCTCTACCATCTCCCTCTACCGTCTCCCTCTACCGTCTCCCTCTACCGTTTCTCCTCTACCGTCTCCCTCTACCATTTCTCCTCTACCGTTTCTCCTCTACCATCTCCCTCTACCATCTCCCTCTACCGTCTCCCTCTACCGCTTCTCCTCTACCATCTCCCTCTACCGTCTCCCTCTACCGTTTCTCCTCTACCGTCTCCCTCTACCGTTTCTCCTCTACCATCTCCCTCTACCGTCTCCCTCTACCGTTTCTCCTCTACCGTCTCCCTCTACCGTTTCTCCTCTACCGTCTCCCTCTACCGTTTCTCCTCTACCATCTCCCTCTACCGTCTCCCTCTACCGTTTCTCCTCTACCATCTCCCTCTACCATCTCCCTTACCATCTCCCTCTACCATCTCCCTCTACCATCTCCCTCTACCGTTTCTCCTCTACCATCTCCCTCTACCATCTCCCTCTACCATCTCCCTCAACCGTTTCTCCTCTACCGTCTCCCTCTACCATTTCTCCTCTACCATCTCCCTCTACCATCTCCCTCTACCGTTTCTCCTCTACCGTCTCCCTCTACCATCTCCCTCTACCGTTTCTCCTCTACCGTCTCCCTCTCCTGTTTATCCTTCTCCTCTACCGTCTCCCTCTACTGTTTCTCCTTCTCCTCCACCGTCTCCCTCTACTGTTTATCCTTCTCCTCTACCGTCTCCCTCTACTGTTTCTCCTTCTCCTCCACCGTCTCCCTCTACTGTTTATCCTTCTCCTCTACCGTCTCCCTCTCCTGTTTATCCATCTCCTCTATCATCTCCCTCTCCTGTTTATCCTTCTCCTCTACCGTCTCCCTCTACCCCTATAGACTCATATTGCTGACCTCAGCACCCCTGGCAGCAGCGGCACACAGGCAAGCAGGCAGCGGTAACATTTGGTCACCAGATTTCCCTCTCCCTTCTCCTCTTTGCCTTCCTCTCTCCTCACAGAGTTCACTCAGCACAGAGAGAAACAGATGTTGATGGGCAAGAGAAGAGATTGGGTTAACATGTGTCTGAGGACAAGATCAGAGGATCACAATCACACGGTTACTTTATCAGACCACATCCAGGTGGAAAGATGATCAGACAGACAAAGTAGAAAAACAAACTCTCCCTCTCCCAGTAGGGAAACACTGGGAGTGACTGGGAGAGGGAGAGTTTGAGAGGGAGGAGAAGCTGAGAGATATACAGGAAGAGAGAGATTCCCCACAGGAATAATATCTACCATCCCTGCTTGGGGTGGGAGGAGGGTCTGCCGAGTCATACTGTAAAAAGACGAGTCAATACTGTTGCAATGTTATCTCGTTGTCATTAATTGTATTCTGCTGTTTTTTCTTTCTTCTCTTCCTGCAACTTGTGTACAGATGTAGGATCTTAATTTGATCACCCTGTTGCAGGAAATGTTCAACTTTGAGTTTATTTGAGGTTTAAAAAGGCTTCTGAAGTTTGTAATTTCCACTTTGAAATTTCAGACTTGATTTTGCCTTACGAAAAATGTATCAATCCCTACACAAATGTCAATTTACACAGAGTATACAAAACATTAAGAACATGCTGTTTCCATGATATAGACTGACCAGGTGAATCCAGGTGAAAGCTATGATCCTTTATAGAGGTCACTTGTAAATACACTTCAATCAGTGTAGATGAAAGGGAGGAGACAGGTTAAACCAATTGAGACATGGATTGTGTATGTGTGCCATTCAGAGGGTGAATGACCAAGACAAAATATTTAAGTGCCTTTGAATGGGGGGTATGTGAATGGGGGGGGGGGGGGGTTTCACACTCAACAGTTTCCTGTATGTGTCAAGAATGGCCCACCACCCAAAGGACATCCAGCCAACTTGACACAACTGTGGGAAGCATTTGAGCCAACATGAACACTTTTGACACCTCGACAAATTGAGGCTGTTCTGAGGGCAAAATGGGGGATGCAACTCAATATTAGAAAAGTGTTCCTAATGTTTGGTATACTCTGTATTATAATACACATAATAATTCACATTCCCCTGCTGTAACAAACTGGCTCAAATTAAGATCCTACATCTGTAGTACACTTCCCTCAAAACACCATCAGCTCAGCATAGAGTGTTAAGGACAGGGGTAATGGGGGGTAGAGGAATTCAGGTGTGAAGTAACCCCCTACCTCCCTATGAGGAAACCCCTGGTCCCCTTGAATGGAAATCAGAGCTCTCATCATTCTCCGCTGCATGTTGTGGTGGGATCCGCTGTCTCCTCCCTCCTCGCCCCTCCAGCATGCTCCCACATCTACCATTAGAGGGTCCAATGATGTAATCAAGAGCTCATTTGTCATTGTGAGTGAAAGGTGCCGGTGCAGGGGGTGGGATGAGTGACGGGGCAGCCAGTCGCTGTAGTCCCGACGTCTTGATTCAAATTCACATACAGTCAGAGAAATGTGTGTGTGTGTGTCTGTGTGTGTGTGTGTGTGTGTGTGTGTGAGAGTGTGTGTGTGTGTGTAAACCCATCTGTCAGGCCACAATGGCATGTCCAGGGGTGTGAGATATAGGCCATTCACTCCACTGAGACAAGGTCACTGGAGAACTGTCTGGATAGAACTGTCTGGATAACACTCAGAAATATTAGTCACTGACTGATCCAGCCTTCAATCATACATGAATGGTGAATCTGATAGACTTCATACAGGTTTCTGAAGAGAACCAGAGCGTGCACATATACAAAGACGACAAAGAGTGGAAGAATTCAAACCATTTCCATTTCAGGTCCATTTCAGGGGTAATTTCAGGGATCATTTCCATTTTAGGTCCACACAGTTAAGGAATGAAATTGGATACATATGAAGTAAATGTAAATTAAGTACTGGGCTTCTAGGAGTGAGTGTATGTCTAGTTTTGTTAACTAGGCTATTGGTATACTGATCCTGGTATACTGATCCTGGGTGTAGTTTGATTGTCAGGTGGAAGGCCCAGGTCTAAAGTTGTGTCTGAAGCTGTGCTCGGAGAATGCAGCATGCTGAGACGCATCTGTCTCTGTCACACACACACACAGCACAGCACACTGCATCTGGTTTGCTTTGTACAGAATGTATCCAACACACAACACGTAACACGCAACACTCACACAAACACACAGTCATACACAAACATACAGAATGTATATACAGATACAGATAATAATTTGATCACCCTGTTGTTGCAGTAATTGTTTTCCTTTAGGGCCCGATGGTGGCCCGATCTCTGGGTCCTGGGAGCCTGTCATAGGTTGACCCCTGGGGGTCACGGAGGAGGCAGAGCCTTCAGTCACATGTCCACACGCTACGGCATGCTGAGAGGGCCATTTATCAACGTCAGACCTCCCTCCTCTCCTCCTTTCATCCTCTCCATCCTTCACTGTCTCTCCGTCTCTATCCATCTGTCCATTAAACTCTCCACCTCTCATTCAATCACTTGATTATTACCCCGCCTTCACACTTCTGTTTGACTTTCTCTCTCCATCTATCACCTCTGCTGTTCATCTTTGTTCATGTTCCTTACAATCAAGAAATAAACCAAATGGACATTTTCTCACACCCAAAGAACCTCACACAAAACACTTGAGTTAGTTAGCAAGCTCTCATCATGTTAAGAAATGGGATTTCAAAGACCAGTAATTCAATCTCCATCAGAGAGAGACCACAGGCACCTTATAGGAGGTAGAATACAGTATGTATTGTATACTGTACCTTTATCATAACCCAAAACAACAACAGAGACGTACAGTACTGTTTAAACCTCTACATGGAAACACAGGTGAAGTCAAGATCTCTGACCTACCCCAAGGTCATCGTGATTACATCATTACAAACATCCTGTCATTTATCATACACCATGATAACATCCTGATGGCGTCACCAACCCAACCATCCACCCATCCATCAGATGATTGTTCCAGCGTTATTGTGGTGATGGTGATTACACAGTGCTGTGGACTGGTGATGTTGGCTTGATTGTGATGAGAACTTGATTATAGTGAGTGGTGCTGGCTGTAATTGTACAGTTCACCAACCCTGAGGACAGTGAATTAAAGTCTTCTCAGTCAGCCGTGATGACAAGTGTTCACATCCAGCCCCAGAACCTGATTACCATGGCAAACTGTGGCGAGGTAGGGCAGTTTCCTCTTCCTCATCCTTCCTCCCTCTCCTTTCTGAGATATTTCCTTTCTCCGGTCTTCATCCTCCTCTTCCCCGTAGCCTATAGCCTAAACTGAGCACACTCCCTCCCTCCTGCCATCTCCAGCTCCCCTTATTCTTTCACCCACTTTCCCCTCTTCCTCCCTTAGGCAAGCTCCTTTCTACACAATCCCCATACCCTCTACCCTGACGACCCCAATCCCTTCTCCCCCTCTCCCCTGACTACCCCTCTCCTTCTATCTCCCCCGATCTCTCTCTCCTCTGGCCATGTCTCCTTTTCCCTGTAATTGTGTTTGTATCAGTCGCTATCAGCAGACACGGCGGTGGTGGACCCCTACTTCCTCTCACCAGCTCAGTGTCCCCCCTCAGCCAGAGCCAGCATCTGACTGATCACTTCCATCTGGGCCCTGTTCACCGCTCCAGACATGTTAACCTTAGATACACACACACACACACACACACACACACACACACACACACACACACACACACACACACACACACACACACACACACACACACACACACACACACACACACACACACACACACACACACACACACACTTACATACATACATACATACATACATACATACATACATACATACATACATACATACATACATACATACATACATACATACATACATACATACATACATACATACATACATACATACATACATACATACACATCCACAGTTAAGATGCATGTGGTCTTGACTTTCTAGTCATAGCTCTTGGCTAATGAGACGACAGTCCTATGATGGGAGGGAACCAACCTAGAAGATTAAACTGTGATGTGATTGCTCTGAAAGGTGTTTGATTTGTATCACTAGGATTGTAAACCTCACACATCCTAATCACCACGACCCAAACAGCCCCACACACCTTATATTCCCATTCCCCACCCCATATAACCCTCAAACTCAACTCTGGACCTCGAAGCCAGTTCCACTACATGTTTTAATTGTTCCCCTTTAATCAGGCACCAGGTGTGTGCAATTAATGATCAGGTAGAATAGAAAACCAGCAGGCTCCGGACCCCTGCCATATAACATTACAGACACCCATAGGCAGCCCTCTCGATGACAAAAAACAATACTCCCAAAGCAAATAAAATATCAGCTTCATCCCCTCCTAACTCACTGCTTAGAACAAACACAAACGCTGGACAGTGGTGGAGTCTCCAATAACTGGATACATCATCCGGCCTTGCTCCCAGTCCCTAACCCCCCCCCCCAATGGGCAAGGTGGAGCGGAGGAGAAGTGTTGCCGAGATGAACAGAATTCCGTCAGTGGTGTTGGTTTTTGTGGGGGAGTAAAGCTGAACCCCTCTGGGCTTTCTTTGGAGGAACCGTACTATACTCCGCCAACTTTTCCCCGACATTCTCTGTGAAGAAATGAACACAAATCCCCCATGATCCTCGTGCCATATCCCTTTCAAATTACAGTGTTTTGCACAATAACGTCCACCTCTCCTACCCCCTCCTCCAACTCTTCATTTTACCCCCTAGCCCACCGCCCGTCCAACCCAACCTGACTCTCCTGTGCCTCTTTTCATCAGATGTAGGTGGAAGTGAGACCTTGGTGTGGGCCTGTTTGCTTTGAGTAGGTTAAAGTAAATTCTTTGGGTGAATATGGCGAACGTGAATTTGGATGGTAGAATTCAGATATTACATCATTGGTTTAACACTATCCACTAAGTTTTTAATCTACGGCACGCTACATGGTTCATTGTGCCAATAAATAAGCACAATGTACTTTTTCGTTTTTTCTAATTGTCGGCTTCTTGAAGCAAAAAATGGGATCACGTATTCCGTGAAAATCAGTGGAGGCTGCTGAGGAGAGGACGGCTCATAATCATAGCTGGAACAGAGTGAATGAAATGGCATCAAACCCATGGAAACCATGGAAACCATGTGTTTGATGTGTTTGATACCATTCCACTTATTCCGCTCCAATCGTTACCACGAGCCCATCCTCCCCAATTTAGGTGCCACCAACCTCCTGTGGTGCCAATGAACGTACAAGAAAGGGTAACGCAGAGCAATGTACAATATGGCGAATTTAGCAAAAAGAGGACTTTGAGGTTATTGCTCTCTGATACTGTACACTGAAGTTCTTTAAAGCAGAGATGGAATAAGAACTTTGGTAACACCGTAGCTGTCCTTATGTATGCATTCATAAAGCCTTTATAACAGCTATACATCTCATAAGCTGTCATAAGTAGTTTTAAACATTTATGAGTAACGAAATAAGATGTTATAGATTTTAGATCTTCATCCTGTTGTCATATACTCTAATGTCAACGGTTGATGACAACTGCTATTACACAGTCTGTATGAGAACTTATGTCATATGTTTCAGATTCAGAGATTCGGATTCAGAGTGTTGAATAGTCACATGTACATGGTTGCAGGTGTGATTGCAGGGTACAGTGAAAATCTTAGGCTTCGAGCTCCAACATACAGGACTAAGTGAAATAAAATAATACAAATTGTAATAAAAACAACAATGTAAAAAGAAATAGCACTATATACATCATAACAACTGTGGCAGTGATGAATAAATACTTGATGATTGGGGTACAGGTGTGAGGGGGTGTGGGGAATGACCATAGGGGGAGCGGCATGACCATTGTTATTACATGCTACTTAAGAGTCTACATACCAGATGATATTACAGGGTGTTGTGTTATTTACCAACCTCTGTGTCACATTATTACATTGAATGGAATGATGGCTGTCATAACCATGTCAGAAATCATTCCAAAGTAAGCTAATGGTTGGAAGTTTCATTTAGGCACAGATCTAGAGTAAAATCAGCTTATAGTCCTCAACTCTAACCTTTAGGCCTATAATTAACCATGGCCCATGTATGGCCCATATCCTTTGTACTGGAACATAGCCTGTAGCTATCTTTGCTCCGGCTGACCTGCTGCTGGTTCTAGTGTCTCAGCTGGGTAAATGGTTATCTGGCTCAGCCAACAGAATGCTAATATGCAGTTTCACGCTCCAATGGACAATAAGGTTTCAGAGAAGCAATTTTGCAACGAGGGTACTCTGCCAACACACAGTTTACTTGGAGTTTTGATACTGCCAATGAATAATTTGAATTATGGGAAATCTCTATATTTGCCAACAGATTTATCAATCCTAATTGCAGTGTATTGAAATCATTGTCAGGTCTTGCACAACACTGCGTATTTTTGGAAGGTACAAAGACAGAGTCTGAACTCTCCGATACATCCGTGTGATGTTATGCAAATACACTGAAGACCGCATTATCTTTCAACCATGGAAAACATTAATGACATTTCTGGGAAAAAGAGGCTGTTGGATGAAAAGAGGAAGGGTTGGATTGAGGAAGGAGGAGAATGAAAAAGGAGAGGGTAAAAAGATTGAGGATCAATTTGTAAACCCCAGGAAGAGTAGCTGCTGCTTTTGCAACAGCTAATGGGGATCCTAATAAAATCTTACAAAATCCTAAAAGAGGAATGGAATTGAAGAGAGGAATAAAATAATGAGGAGAGGGTGTATGGTAACGTTTAGTAAGATACTTCAACAAACTCTACTGCTCTGATGAAGTGACTATGAGGTAGATAAAGGAAGGTCAGGATTATAAGCAAAGTCCCATTCAAACCCAGATAGCTCCCCAAACCTCACGTCAAATTATGTCACTCTACGAGTTTTGTCACCTTGTGAATTCTCATGGACCATTTTATGGTGCTGTCCACCACACACCCATCACACCCACACACAAATTCCTCTGACCACGATTTCAAATGAAAACCCCTTGAATGAAACGGCTACACTTTTCCCTCAGGTGTGTGTGGTAATGTAGCAACGTGAGTCCGGTGCTGTGCTGTGAGTATTATGATTAGGTACTGATCCTGCTGTTAACTTGGGCAACAGGGCCTACCTCCAACCCTCAGATGGACTGCTAAGCTAGCTACAGGGGAGTCCCTTTATGGAAACACACCTCACGTTTATAACTTAATGAGACCAGGATCTGCCATCACACATGTTACAAAGAGCCTCTCTCACTGCCTGCTATGAATTAAGATTGCTGTATGCTGTGTGTGACTGGGTAGATGTTCAAAATGTTATTGTGTGTAGTATGTAGTTGGCCGCAAGTATGTGCGTGTGTGAGCTCACAAATCTTTCACTGTTGGTGGTGTAAAGTATTTAAGTAAAAAAAACTTTAAAGTACTACTTAAGTAGTTTTTTGGGGGTATCTGTACTTTACTTTACTATTTATATTTTGGACAACTTTTATTTTTACTTCACTACATTCCTAAAGAGAATAATGGGTCAGGTAGCCGAGTGGTTAGAGTGACCATAACTGAAAGGTTGCTGGATTGAAGGTAAAAATGATGTTGGAGTGTTCCCCTGACTATCTGTAAAATTTAAAAACAAGACAATTGTGCTGTCTGGTTTGCTTAATATCAGGAATTTGAAACTATTTATACTTTTACTTTTGATACTTAAGTATATTTTAGCAATTAGATTTACTTTTGATACTTAAGTGTATTTAAAACCAAATACTTTTACTCAAGTAGTATTTTACTGTGTGACTTTTACTTCAGTCATTTTCTATGTAGCAATGGTCTCCCAGGGACAGGGATGGGAGAGATGAGTCTGTAAGCCATGTACTTTCAGCTTTTCTCTCTGGGACGTTTGGATAAAGTCATTTGACAGCCATTTGGACCCGAACGCAAAACATCTGTTGCACATTTCTCCCTTGTCAGGATTCAGGGAAGTTGTGCTTTTATTTGTTTCTTTCTCTTTTCTGCTCCCATCTTCTCAGTCATTTTTATTGACTACCAGCCTTACTTACTACTGCATTTCTGTCTTATGTGTGCATGTCCACATTTATGGGTTTTGCTTAAGCCATTTAGGGTGGGAATCAGTGGAAGCTGCCGAGGGGAGGACGGCTCATAATAATGGCTGGAACCTTTTGTCCGCATTTTGTTATGTTAAAGCCTTATTCTAAAATGGATTAAGTACATGTTTTCCCTCACCAATCTACACACAATGCCCCATAATGACAAAGCAAAAAGAGTTTTAAAGGACATTTCTGCACATTTATTACAAATTAAAAACAGAAATTACATTTGCTATGAGACTCGAAATTGAGCTCCGATGCATCCTGTTTCCATTGATCATCCTTGACATGTTTCTACTTCTTGATGGTAGTCCACCTGTTGTAAATTCAATTGATTGGACATGATTTGAAAAGGCACACACCTGTCTACCGGGACACCCATTAGGCGGCGCACAATTGGCCCAGCTTCGTCCGGGTTAAGGTAGGGTTTGGCCGGCCTGAGATGTCCTTGTCTCATCGCACACTAGCGGCCGCGATGGGACAAGGACATCTCGCCAGGCCAAACCCTACCCTAACCCGGACGACGCTGGGCCAATGTGTCATAGGAAACACTGTACACCTGGCAACCGTGTACGGTGTTTCCTATGACACATTGGTGCGGCTGGCTTCCGGGTTAAGTAAGCATTGTGTCAAGGAGCAGGGTTGTGTTTCAGAGATGCAGCGATGGGACAAGACTGTAACTACCAATTGGATATCATGCATCCTCTAGCCATTACCATGAGCCCATCCTCCCCAATTAAGGTGCCACCAACCTCCTGTGGTTGAAATTCCTTTTATGTGCACGTGTGTGCACGTGTGGTACGTTTGTGTGTTTACAAAACTTTATAGCTGCGTTCATACAGAAAGCCCAATTCTGATATTTGTTCCATTATTTGGTCTTTAGACTAATCACAACAGATCTTTTCACATCAGAACCTTTTTTAGGAGCTCATCTGATTGGTCAATTGGGCTGCCTGTATAAACGCAGCCTATGTGTGTTGACACGTCCAGTATGGACAATATGTGGGATCATCTCCAACAGTATAGAGTAATCCTCACTGACTTCTAGTGCGTCAGCTTCCTTCCATGACCTCAATGGTTTAGCATGGATCCGCTTTACAGAGGGGGTTAACCTAAGCCGGATCTAAGAAGGGCAGACTGAGCGTGCTGCACCACCGCAGAAAATAATTGGGTTGATTTCCCTGTAATGGTCTGTTGGTCCCTGCCACACTGTTGCCAAGCACTAGCTGTAAACTTCAGCTTTGTCACTTGGACTAGGCCCTGGGCCAGGCCTCAGACTGGAGTTAGAACGTATGGGGGAAGGGTGGGGTGGGATGTGGGGTTTAAGATGGGACAGGGTATGTGTGTTGGGTGTTGGATGTGTTCGACCACCAAGGCCTCTTTCTTACTAAGCCTGCCAGGTTACTGTGTATGGAATTAGGAGGTGGTTGAGTTGATTAACACACACACACACACACACACACACACACACACACACACACACACACACACACACACACACACACACACACACACACACACACACACACACACACACACACACACACACACACACACACAACACCTGGCTCTTGGCATCAGCCTCTCTCTGACTGGGCCATGCAGCAGGCTCATTTGTTACTGCTGGAGTCATACTTTTGTGTCGAAGGGACACTGTGAGACTTCCCATAATCCCTGCTTGCCACTAAGCTAACGAGCTAATGACGGAAACACTGTGACTGACTCGTCCTCCCTCCGTTCCACGCATTCCAGATCGAGCTAAGGTTCCGAAAAGGCTTAGAAAATAGGAAAATCCTTTCTATCTCTCTCTCTCTCTCTCTCTCTTTCTCTTTCTCTTTCTCTTTCTCTTTCTCTCTCGAAAGAGCATTCCCACTGCTGTGGGTGAATAATCTGAGGCAAAAAATGCCATAAAAAGCATCTGAACATGTGAGTGTTGGTGTCTATTTTAGTGAGTTCTGGAGCAGGGAGACACTGCTTGTTCTGCCCCACCCCAAAAAATGGATTCCATATTCCAGCATAACATCTCTGGGTGGGTGGGTGTGGAGCTGGATGGGTGGGTGTGGAGCTGGGGGTGGTGGTGTTCATTCGGTTGAATGTCAAACTTTCCTTTTTGGAGAAAACAAGTCTATTTGTGAAGCAGCACTGTGACTGGTCGGGAGCAGAGTGTACCTAGTGTGGCTTTTCTCCCCAAGGCAACCTACCTTGAGTCCTGAGCCCTGAGTCTTTGTCTGGCAGTTGACCCATATTTTCTGAATCAAACATGCTTTTTCTCTCTGTCTCTGTCTCTGTCTCTGTCTCTGTCTCTCTCTCTCTTTCTCTTTTGTTTTTTCTCTCTCTCTCTCTCTCTCTCTCTCTCTCTCTCTCTCTCTCTCTCTCTCTCTCTTTCAGATGCCATCCGCTACTGTTGATTAGACCCAAACTCATTAGGATAGGGTGAGTGGAGAGAGAGAGAGAGAGAGAGAGAGAGAGAGAGAGAGATGAACCTGGAGAAGAGTCCCCTAAGCAAGCTGGTCCAGGACAACAACACAATCAGACCCAACCAAATCATGAAAAAACAAAAAGATAATTACTTGACACATTGGAAAGAACTTACAAAAAAACAGAGCAAACTAAACAGTGGCCCTAAACAGGGAGTACACAGTGGCAGAATACCTGACCACTGTGACTGACCCATATTAAAGGAAAGCTTTTACTATGTACAGACTCAGTTAGCATAGCCTTGCTATTGAGAAAGGCTGCTGTAGGCAGACCTGGTTCTCAAGAGAAGACAGGTTATGTGCACACTGCCCACAAAATGAGGTGGAAACTGAGCTGCACTTCCTAACCTCCTGCCAAATGTATGACCATATTAGAGACACATATTTCCCTCAGATTACACAGATCCACAAAGAATTCAAAAACAAACCCAATTTTGATAAACTCCCATATCTAGTGGGTGAAATACCACAGTGTGCCATCACAGCAGTAAAATGTGTGACCTGTTGCCACAAGAAAAGGGCAACCAGTGAAGAACAAACACCATTGTAAATACTATTTGTTTTAACTATTTGCACATTGTTACAACACTGTATATATGTACATAATAAGACATTTGTAATGTTAACATATGTTTCCCATGCCAATGAAGCCCTTAAATTGAATTTAATTTAAATTGAATTGAGAGAGAGAGAGAGAGAGAGAGAGAGAGAGAGAGAGAGAAGAGAGGGGGGAGAGAGAGAGAGAGAGAGAGAGAGAGAGAGAATGGGATTGAAGGTGCTTGGGAATACAGCAAATCGAATCGAGCCCCAGCCACCCTCGCTGTCACTTTTCCATTGAGATTTGCGGTGGGTGTGTAGTACAGTATAATACTGCAGTATACCCACATCCCCACATCCATGGAGTCCACAGTCATAAAACTGAGGTCAGCCGTTGGCACTCGGTACCTACTCATAGCTGTCAGTCTGGCCCACCGGACCTAGGCACCATAACTGAAACCCAGAGGAAGGCCAAGGCTGGGCCCACTCTTTCCACTGCTCCTGGTCAACTGCACTCATGTAAGAAACAAGCAAATCAGTTCAGAAAACACTGGTGCATTGTGCTCCATTGTCAAGGCCAATTAAGTCTGTTGTCCATCATCCTAATAGTAGCAATGACCGCATTCTCACCTTTTCCTCCACTCACAATCGTAGAAGTGCGACCACACACTAGTGTACCTGCATGTGGATTTCAGACAAAACAATTTTTAGGTTATTATGAATCTTTCCCACCATCTATTTTTAGGTTAGTATGAATCTTTCCCTACATTTATTTTTAGGTTAGCATGAATCTTTCCCACCATATGTGTTTGGGTTAGCATGAATCTTTCCCTCCATATGAAACTTTGTAAAGTTTCTTCTACTTCCTCTCTTCTTCTGGTTTCCAACCCTGACCTTTAAGCCAAATGCATCTTTGTTTGCTCATTTAAGGGAACAGCCTCTGAGTTTTCCACCAGGAAGATTCATCCATAATACTGTGATGATCAGACAGGTGGGAAACACTCCTCCAAGCATGACAATGTGGTATCACTGGCTAGGGCCAGCAGAGACATGGTGACAAGAATAAGTGATACCAGAGCATCACCTCAAGGATAAATTGGGGTTGGAAAAGAGAGTGAAGAGAGAGTGTTTGAAGAAAATGATGAAAGCACATTTTCTGCAAAGACCAATTTCCTCTTCATCATCACAGAGTAAAAAGGGAAAAGTATCATATGTACTTATGTTTTTGCATTATACAGCTCTATACTGAAGTGGACAGATGCCCAGACTGACCCTGCCAGCCAGCCAGACATACAGACTGCCCACCAGCCTTTCACCTTCTCCTCTCAGAGGTTTAGGTTCCAGGGGAAACTCCCTCCCCGTCTGTTCTCACGCCTGGCAGTGTGCGACCACGAGGTAACGAGAAAGAGAGGAGTAGGATGCCACTTTAACTTTTAGAGGTCACTCCCCCTGGACCCCTTACCCTTGAGGTTTGAAGGGTAAAAGCAACACGCTGCAAAGCTCTAAACACTGCGGACACAATCTTGGCTCGGAGGTCCTGAACGCCACTCTGTTTTAGCAACGTTTAACTCACTAAAGATTCTGGAGCCGTTTCAAAGACCAGAACAAACCACAAGGGAGAGAGAGAAAAGGGTGGCAGACGAAAGTGTTTATTTTAAGATTAGATTTTTCCCGACTTCCGTACAAATTAGGCACAATTAATGCCTGACAAATACAGGCTGTGCTCTCCAAGAGGAGGGTCTGGTTTGGGGGACGCACTCAAAAAAAACGTAACAACGACTTTTATTGTCGCGTTGGCGTAGGCCCCCCTGGAACACTGCGTGGTTTCAGCCAAACTGCCGTCAAGACACACAAACTCAATTTAGCCGATTATGAACTTAAGTGCTCTTTCTGAGACATGGCTTCAATCCCTACCGTTTTTATTTCACCGCTCTTGGACGATTGGAGGGAAGGAGGGAGGTAAAGAGGGATGGAGTGAGAGAGGGAGGGAGAGAGTGATGAGTGAGAGAGGGAGGGAGAGAGCGATGGAGTGAGATAGGGAGGGAGAGACAGGTAGGGGTCTTTTTTAAAGTGCATGTTTTTTCACATCGCTCCCTAATTTATATTTTTGGAGCGGCCGGCCTGCCTCGGCCTGCCTGCATGTGTGAACATTAAACATCACTGGCTGCCCAGAGTTCTCTCTACTGGCACCACTTGTCAATCAGCGTGCTGGCAGAGTGGCGCTTGCCAAGCGCCGTGCGGTCGTGTTCTCTCTGAGCAGTGCACTGCTCACTCTTCAAATTGCCAGTCTCCCATGGTATTGCATAAGGTTTCAGACACTCTGACGCATGAGCGCTCACTCAAAGTAGCAATGTATGGATGGGTACATAAATTAGGTGCTGGCGAGAACTCATAGCTACGTTCATGTGGTATAGTGTGGGTGTACATGTATAGTAAACAGATCAAAAACAGACATTTACAAAGCCTCTGATATATGAGATTCAAGGTTTTGCCCAATTCACATTAATGGGTCACCTAAACACTTATAAAAAAAGGTTCCAAATGGGTTCTTTGGCTGTCCCCATAGGATAACCCTTTTGGGTTCCAAGTAGAACCCTCTGTGGAAACCCTTTTTTGTTCCAGGTAGAACACTTTTGGGTTCCATGTAGAACCCTCTGTGGAAAGGGTTCTATATTGAACCAACATTTTTTTACCTGAAACCAAAAAGGGTTCTTCCAAGGGTTCCCATGGGGAGAACCGAAGAACCCTTTTAGGTTCTAGATAGCACTGCATCACAACAAGATGGGAAAAGGTGGTGTGTAGAGGGAGAGCATAACATCAAGGCCAAGCCAGATGAAGACATTATGATCAGTGATGATCAGAGGCAGAGAAGACAAGCAAAGATAATCAAGAGACCAACAAATCAGACAGAGAGATAAAAACACAACGAAGAGAAGTAGGCAAGTCAGTTAAGAACAAATTCTTATTTACAATGACGGCCTACTTACAGGGTCAGCCCCTGGAGCAAATAAGGGTTAAATGCCTTTCTCAAGGGCACATCGACAGGTTTTTCACCTGGTCGGCTCAGGTATTCAAACCAGCAACCTTTCGGTTACTGGCCCAATGCTCTAACCACTACCACTACCTGCCGCCCAAACCGTTGGCCTGGATACACTCCCACAGTCCCCACACTGACAGAGAGCTCTCGCTTCTTCCCTCCTTCACTCTGGGCTCAAGGTGAGTGTCTTTATTAGAACGTGATGAGAGCCCGCTGGGATGGACTGGCAGCCGACAATGACAGAGCTCAGAGACTCCATCCCCCTTACTGACAATCACACACACACACATACACACACACACACACACACACACACACACACATACCCATACACACACACACACACACACACACACACACACACACACACACACACACACACACACACACACACACACACACACACACACACACACACACACACACACACACACACACACACACACACATCCACGCATTTCATCTCAGAATGTAGAGAATATTACAGAAGGTAAGCAGTGGGGAGTGAGTATGTTCTCCCAACAGGAGGGTTTTAATATTTTTTTTGTGTGAGTCTGACAAGCAATGAAAAGGTGAAAAGAGTATTTCCGTTATTACTTACATCCAAACTTGGCACAGGACAAAATGTAATATTCTCTCACTGTTCACTCCTCCTACATGTGGTGCCATGTGAAGCAGTACCATTGCTTATTATAAGAATCTAACCACCAGCAGATTGGCACATGGATACTTTAATACACATGCATAGTGCAGACTTCATTTCCAGCGCACCCAATCTAATCGAACTACGCCATTAGCTGCAGTACTATTCCTCTCTATCCCTCTCTCTACTGATTATTCCCCCATCAATCCAATGCTCTCTGTGTCTGTACTGTCCACTTGGCTATCAGACCTGTGCTGAGATGTTCTGGCGTTGGGAGACGCATCACAGGGCTAAATGTGGCATAGCGCTTTGGTTACTGTGTTCCGCCATCGGGACGGGAGAATCGTCTGAGGGCACGGTTCCTGAAACCGCAGCATCGTTTCTCACTGCAAACGGAGGAATGTAGGAGAAAACCACAAGCTTGCAGCTGTTCAGCTGGAAGAGAAAGGACATTTTCTCTGTTTTAAAGGCAAAGTGTGTCAAATGGAGGCTTATACGTCCAAAGTCTAAGAGCTCTGCTTTCTTAACCACACTTAGGGGTCTATTTAATCAGATCCGCCTTAGCAGACATCCACATAGCGGTTGTTTTGGCTAGTCGGAGGTGGAACTGTGTTAGAGCTGTAAAATCCACAAGAGGCTCCTGGCATTATACCTACAGTGGACATTGCCATTGGCTGCACGGAGTCGCATTAAGAGAAATCCCATGCAGCCCAAACAAGTTCAAACACTGGATGAGTGAGAGAGGGAGGGAGAGAGCGATGGAGTGAGATAGGGAGGGAGAGACAGGTAGGGGTCTTTTTTAAAGTGTATGTTTTTTCACATCGCTCCCTAATTTATATTTTTGGAGCGGCCGGCCTGCCTCGGCCTGCCTGCATGTGTGAACATTAAACATCACTGGCTGCCCAGAGTTCTCTCTACTGGCACCACTTGTCAATCAGCGTGCTGGCAGAGTGTAATCTAGTAATCTACACCTTGATTAGGCTGATAGAAATCCTCTTTTCGTTGAATGATTTTCAATTCGAGGGTCATTATTTCTATATAGCCTACACCTTCTCATTCTGAACTTCTAACGCGAGTGGGACGGGTGTGGCTTCGTGACAATGATCAAGAGCAGCTGCTCACCGATTTGACAGCTCCAACACAGTTACACCTCCGACACCGCCAGAACATTAGCTATGTAGGTGTCGGCTATTGCAGGTTAAGCTTGATCTAATTGAATCTAGGCCAAAGTTACATAAACCTTTTTCGATTAGCCTGATAATAAATCCTTCCACGGATTTGAAGAATGTTCTTACGCCACGTGTCAAGGTGAGGCACTGGAGGAGTGTGGACACTGGAGGAGTGTGGACACTGGAGGAAATGGGGATATTGGATTTTGGAAAGAGATAATAGCCAGCATGTTATCCAATCTCTGTAGTATATTTGGCCATACTTTGGAAAATATACAGCACTTATTTTTTGGATCTCACGTCCTACCACACATTGACATGTATCCCGGCCTCAGCGAGGTCATAGATAATAAAACGCAGTTGAGACAGCCTGGCAGTTTATGATATCATCTCTTCCTAATGATTGGCCTAATTCATGTGTATATTCTATGTGCTATTATCGTCCTCTTGTCTGGATGAACCGAATCTCGTTCTCTATTTATTGACATGATTCTGCTTTCTTTTCCTGTCCTTCCCTCTCTCGGTCCCTGCGCATGTTTGGGACCAAGATGAAAGGGGGATGAAGAAGAGAGAAAGAGAGAGAGAGAGAGAGAGGTTTGGTCACGCTCCATAACTGACAGAATAAAACAAACAGACTATCTGCTCCTTGTCTAAACCATCCTCTAGCCAGACCTGTTTCAGCTGTGTGCGTGCTGGAGCTCTGCAGACGGTCACAATCCTCCTACCCCCATCTTCTTGTGTGGGATTTGACTACTTTATTCCCCATCCACCCAGCACATGGCAGACTATCCGATTCACTGTGATAACATCACATACAGTAGGATGGTTATACAGAGTTTTGACAGAGTGTTCTGCAAACACAGGCTCCAGTTTGCAAATACTTCAGCGGACTTCTTCAACCGGTTAGTTTGGTCAGCACGGGCGCCCCACATACCTGTAACTAAACACACACATTCATTCTCAAATACCTCTGATGATGAGTTTGGGTGTGATTGGTTTGGTTTAACTATACTTGTGGGGACCAGAATTCCTCACAAGGATAGTAAAACAAGGATAATTCTAATAAGTGGGGACATTTTGCTGACCCCCACTAGGAAAAAGGGGTTCGGTTTAGGGTTACAATTAGGGTTAGGGTTAGGACTTTGGGGTTAGGGTTAGGGTTACGGTTAAGGTTAGGTTATGGGTTAGGTCTAGGGAAAATAGGAATTGGAATGGAATATATTTTTGGGTCCCCACAAGGATAGTAAAACAAACGTGTGTGTGTGTGTGTGTGTGTGTGTGTGTGTGCATGTGTGCGTGTGTGTGTGTGTGTGTGTGTGTGTGTGTGTGTGTGTGTGCATGTGTGCGTGCGTGTGGCTTTTTTGTGGTTCATAGACCTACTTCTCAGAGGCAAGTTGCCTGTCATTAATGAAAACTTTCCATGGTTGCTATAGGGACTGTCTTCGGGGGTGGGCTAGGATTCCACCATTCACTATCCGAAAGACAAGTACTTTTCCTCTGCCACATACTATCCTTCAACAGTCCTGCAATACACTCTTGCAACATGTTCACATTTATGGTATACACAGTATACATTACAATGACGTGTAACATAATGTATAAGAGTCCAGCATGCAACAATGATGCAGAATACTTACTTTTAAGGACCCAGTGTTAAAAACAAACAATACTTCACACCTTTAATAACAAAATACGCTTGCGTCACAAACATCCATAAAATGCCCCAACATTTGGAACACCAACACACTCAAATGTTCAAACGCTAATGGATGCAGGTGAAAATTTGCCAGTAAAGAAATATGAAATCTCATTAATCTTTTAAGAGAAAGCGAGGCCCCGCAGGTCCCTCCCCCCAATGGCGAGGGAGGGTTTTTATTGGCGTGTTAAATATGAGTGGCAGCCGAACAGTGGCGGCCCGTCCATTACAATACAAGGAAGGAACCTCTAGTGCGTAAATGAATGACGACAGCTGATCAACAAGCGCCAGTCGATAGCTGGCTGCCTGGCTCCAAGTGTCAGCATCATTAGACACGCATCAGTCGCTCTCACTTCACTGAAGCCAGAACATCTAATTTTGTCTCTCCTGTCGTGATGTGTGTTTGATCCAATATTTATATTTTATTTATTTGTATTTATTTTCATGTTTTATCTCAGCTCCCATCCCTGCAGGAGGTATTTTTCCTTTTGGTAGGCTGCCATTGTGAATAAGAATTTGTTCTTAACTGACTTGCCTAGTTAATTAAAGCTTAAATACATTTTTTTTATAAAAATCTGAGAGCTTGTTGGGGCTCCTCATCGATCCACAATGGCGGAAACATCACCACCTGTTATATTGGTACTGGAGCGACTGGGAATGGAATGTAGGAAGTAAGCGGGTATGGCAGTGTTATGTGATGTTGGTCCAGCCAAGAGCACATTCTGTCCAGGGCACACAGTGTTTAATTGCCACAAGGGGTGTTTGGTCCACAGCCACAACAGCTACAACAGCTACAACAGCCGAACAAGGCAAAGCAGGCAAGGCCCCAACACACCAAGTGGATCCTGATCTCTCCCGGCCCTTCTCCAGCGCTCATTAACCACTAACCAGGCAGCACATACTGAAAGGCCCCAATTACTCATCACCGATCCCTCCACCCTTCCACCACACCGCCACTCGACCAGGAGACACGTGTTTGTCCCATATTAAAAACCCTGAATGTTCATGAAAGGAGTTTTCCACTGAAGTGAAATCATCACCATCTCACTCTTTTAAACTGAGGAGGACGTGACAATAAAAACTGTCGCTGGTCGCTGTTGATTCATCTGGACTGGAACTCTCATTCTCGCCTGTTAATTTCTCCATGTTGTTCAGGCTCAGGGTGCTTGGAAGGTTAAGGTCTGGCTGGGAGGCAGCCGAAGACAGATTTATGACATTTATGGAGCAGCTTTAGTCATTACTAAAATAATGGAGCTGTTCCATGACTGTGATTGGAAAATTTCCCAATCGAATGAGTCAATGAATCATAATGGATAGACAGACAGACAGACAGACAGACAGACAGACAGACAGACAGACAGACAGACAGACAGACAGACAGACAGACAGACAGACAGACAGACAGACAGAGACTGAAGGTGCTCCTCTGCGTCATAAACATGGCATGCAGAGGGTGGGTGACGTTGTCCATGATGGCCAGCAGATTGGCCAGGATCCGTCTCTCCGCCACCTCCTCTAGAGTATCAAGGCTAATCCCCAGAACAGAGCTATCCTTCCTGATCAGCTTATTTACCCGAGAAGCATCACCGGCTTTTATGTTGGTGCCCCAGCACACCACTGCAAAAAATCACCACAGACTGGTAGAAGGTATACAGTAGTTTACTGCACATGTTGAAGGACCTGAGCCTCCTCGGAAAGTAGAATCGGCTCTGGCCCTTTTTGTACAGAGCCCCGGTGTTACCAGCCCATTCCAGCCTGTTGTCCATATGGACTCCCAGGAACTTGTATGACCCAACCACTTCCACATCCATCCCCTGTATAGGGACTGCAGTCAGTTGGGCCTAGGTTCTCCTGAAGTCCACCACCATCTCCTTTGTTTTGCTGATGTTGAGTTGAAGGTGGTTCTGCTCACACCACAACACAAAGTCATTGATTGCGCTCCTGTACTCCTCCTCCTGCCCACCCCTGATGCACCCTACAATTGCGGAGTCATCCGAGAACTTCTGTAGGTGGCATGTTTCAGATATACAGTGGGGAGAACAAGTATTTGATACACTGCCGATTTTGCAGGTTTTCCTACTTACAAAGCATGTAGAGGTCTGTAATTTTTATCATAGGTACACTTCAACTGTGAGAGACGGAATCTAAAACAAAAATCCAGAAAATCACATTGTATGATTTTTAAATAATTAATTTGCATTTTATTGCATGACATAAGTATTTGATCACCTACCAACCAGTAAGAATTCCGGCTCTCACAGACCTGTTAGTTTTTCTTTAAGAAGCCCTCCTGTTCTCCACTCATTACCTGTATTAACTGCACCTGTTTGAACTCGTTACCTGTCCACACACTCAATCAAACAGACTCCAACCTCTCCACAATGGCCAAGACCAGAGAGCTGTGTAAGGACATCAGGGATAAAATTGTAGACCTGCACAAGGCTGGGATGGGCTACAGGACAATAGGCAAGCAGCTTGTTGAGAAGGCAACAACTGTTGGCGCAATTATTTAAAAAAAGGAAGAAGTTCAAGATGACGGTCAATCTCCCTCGGTCTGGGGCACCATGCAAGATCTCACCTCGTGGGGCATCAATGATCATGAGGAAGGTGAGGGATTAGCCCAGAACTACACGGCAGGACCTGGTCAATGACCTGAAGAGAGCTGGGACCACAGTCTCAAAGAAAACCATTAGTAAAACACTACGCCGTCATGGATTAAAATCCTGCAGCGCACGCAAGGTCCCCCTGCTCAAGCCAGCGCATGTCCAGGCCCGTCTGAAGTTTGCCAATGACCATCTGGATGATCCAGAGGAGGAATGGGAGAAGGTCATGTGGTCTGATGAGACAAAAATAAAGCTTTTTGGTCTAAACTCACATATGTGGGAACTCTTTCAAGATTGATGGAAAAGCATTCCAGGTGAAGCTGGTAGAGAGAATGCCATGAGTGTGCAAAGCTGTCATCAAGGCAAAGGGTGGCTACTTTGAAGAATCTTACATATAAAATATATTTTGATTTGTTTTTTGGTTGCTACAGGATTCCATGTGTGTTATGTCATAGTTTTGATGTCTTCCCTTTTATTCTACAATGTAAAAAATAATGCAAATAAAGAAAAACCCTTGAATGAGTAATATTTCAAACTATTGACCCCAGTGTATATACATGATTGCAGGAGGTAACATCATACCAAAAGGATGACATAGTACACAATTGGATGACATAGTACACAAGAAAAAGGGACGGTTTTGGCTCGTGAGCACCACTTTCAAAACTACTGGCTGAAATGATCTAAAAGTTCTGGAGCATCAGGTACTGTAGACGGCTAGGACATGGACAAAGAAGGCTTTGTTCCTCTGAGAAATGTGACACCTCACCATGCAGGAAGTTTGTTTTTCTGTTCCAGCTCTGAAATGAGAAATCAGAAGCCACAAATGAGAGTGGCGAAGACTGGAGAGGGGGAGGAGACTGGAGAGGAAGAGAGGAAGAGGAGGAAAGGGGAGAGGTGCTGGGCTGGCACCATCCTGTCTAAGGAATGTCCCTCACACTGACATGGAGAGATGGATGGATGGATGGATGGATGGATGGATGGATGGATGGATGGATGGATGGATGGATGGATGGATGGATGGATGGATGGATGGATGGATGGATGGATGGATGGATGGATGGATGGATGGATGGATGGATGGACGGGTGGGTGGGTGGGTGGGTGATCATGATACCACACACGGCACTGTACATACGCACTGTAATTGTCTGCTGCATATGCTGTGCAGCAGGCATAATGTGACTGGTTATGTACTGTACAGTAAGCATAATGTGACTGGTTATGCACTGTATGCAGCCAGGCATAATGTGACTGGTTATGTACTGTACAGTAAGCATAATGTGACTGGTTATGTACTGCATGGAGCCAGGCATAATGTGACTGGTTATGCACTGTACAGTAAGCATAATGTGACTGGTTATGTACTGCATGGAGCCAGGCATAATGTGACTGGTTATGCACTGTACAGTAAGCATAATGTGACTGGTTATGTACTGCATGGAGCCAGGCACGCATGTACTGTTTGTACATTTCATAGAGGCATGCACATAACACATGGCTGTACGAAAGGAATGGATTATGTCTGCCGATTTAAAGTTATAAAAAGTATGGTAATAACAAGAACAAACATTGTTACATTCATTGTCACAGATGGAAACAAGCAGAAGCCTATGTTTGCAACTGCAGACTGAAAGTCGGGACCGAGCACTCCTTTCTCCCTGTTCATGTACTGGATGTTTATTTTGCCTGCTCTAAATGGTCTGATCTTCCCAGCAGATGTATGTAAACTACCGTTCAAAAGTTTGGGGTCACATAGAAATTTCCTTGTTTTTTAAAGAAAATCTTATTTTTTTTGTCCATTAAAATGACATCAAATTGATCAGAAATACAGTGTAGACATTATTCATGTTGTAAATGACTATTGTAGCTGGAGTTTTTTTAATGGAATATCTACATAGGCGTACAGAGGACCATTATCAGCAACCATCACTCCAGTGTTCCAATGGCACGTTGTGTTAGCTAAGTTTATTATTTTAAAAGGCTAATTGATCATTAGAAAACCCTTTTGCAATTATGTTAGCACAGCTGAAAACTGTTGTGTTGATTAAAGAAGCAATAAAACTGTCCTTCTTTAGACTAGTTGAGTATCTGGAGCGTCAGCATTTGTGGGTTCGATTACAGGCTCAAACTGACCAGAAACAAATAACTTTCTTCTGAAACTCGTCAGTCTATTCTTGTTCTGAGAAGTGAAGGCTATTCCATGCGAGAAATTGCCAAGACATTGAAGATCTCGTACAACGCTGTGTATTACTCTCTTCACAGAACAGCGCAAACTGTCCCTAATCAGAATAGAAAGAGGAATAAACTTTTGAACTGTAGAATAAATCTGATGCACTGGATCCTACAATTCTTTCTGTTCCTATCACTGCTGACTACCTGCTTGGAGCCTGCCTGCCTGCAGAATGAGTCTTGAAGGAATTCAACATCCCCGCCCCTACACCTCATCTCATCCCCGCCCCTACACCTCATCTCACCCCCGCCCCTACACCTCATCTCACCCCCTGCCCCTACACCTCATCTCATCCCCGCCCCTACACCTCATCTCACCCCCGCCCCTACACCTCATCTCATCCCCGCCCCTACACCTCATCTCATCCCCGCCCCTACACCTCATCTCATCCCCTCCCCTACACCTCATCTCACCCCCGCCCCTACACCTCATCACATCCCCGCCCCTACACCTCATCTCACCCCCACCCCTACACCTCATCTCATCTCTTTTTCTTCCCTTTCTGCCTCCTTCTCTCCTACTCTCCCTCCCCCTTCTCTCCTACTCTCCCTCCCTCCTTCTCTCCTACTCTCCCTCCCTCCTTCTCTCCTACTCTCCCTCCCTCCTTCTCTCCTACTCTCCCTCCCTCCTTCTCTCCCACTCTCCCTCCTTCTCCCTCTCTCTCCCTCCTTCTCCCTATCTCTCTCTCTCTCTGAGGAGGTTGAATGTCCCTGATGTGCTGGTCCCCAGCCAGCTGGCAGGGTTCACCCAGAGAGAGTGGAGTCCTGAGCCCAGAGAGCTCTAACTGATACCAGGTGACCTACAGAACCACAGGAACTCAGGACCAGGCCACCTGTGTACCTCTGCAACAGGGGCTTGCATTACACACAAAACCAGAAAACTCCCCCTTTGTGCTCGGTGCCGGTCCGCCTTTCATCTCTCTGCATGAACGCACACACACCCGCACACACACACACGACCAGGGGTGCGCAGCCCTTCCACTGTGTTTATGAGTCCTACAAAAAAGAACATTGCTCAATTTATGACAATAGGATAGGAGAGGATAGAGCCAAGCAAGTTGAGGGCAAACCAACCCTCTCTCCTGTTAGCATTCACAAGAGTCACGGTCTTTCTAATCTAACTTTCTAACAGTGTAGTGTACACGTCTGAGCTGGCACAAGTCTCCCATCCCTCTGTCTCCTTACAGGCACTGATATGGCGGACTTGTTTCAAGTTTCATATTTGAATCTCACGCACACATACAGAGAAATGCCTTTCTTGCCAGCTCTAACCCCAACAATGCAGCAATCAATAACAAGGTAGCACTAAAAAAGAACAAGGTAGAACAACAATATACGAGATATAAAAATAAGAAGAACACGAGAAAGTAAGTAAGCATACTATATACAGGCTCAGTTCCAGTACTATTTACAATGTGCAGGGACACTGGAGTGGTAGGGTTAGATACTGTATGTATAAGGGTAAGGTGACTAGGCATCAGGATATATGATAAACAGAGTAGCAGCAGCACATATGATGATTGTATGTGAGTGTGTAGAGTCAGTATGAAGGTATGTGCATAGTATGTGCAAATAAGTGTTTTTATTTGTGTTGTTGGATAGTTGGAGTTTACAACACATGGGCAGTGCTGCCATCAGAATCCATCCAACTCTACTTTGCAGAGTGGAGGCTCGTATATTGGCTACACTAAAACATGTTTAGTCCCATTCATACTGTCCATAAAGCAACCCATAGAGTTCTGGTTCCTGTTTACCCGAGAAACACTACATCAGGCCTGATCACTTCTGTGAGAACCCTCTTATTCTGTGTTTGTCCACACATGGCTGCAAGGCTGGCAGTGAGGCATAAAGTATGTATGTATGACTCCTCCGCCTCACTGCACTGTGTTTTTAGAGCAAAGCCAGAGCTGAGTGTATGAGGGTGATGTATAGGTATGGTCCTAGGTGTGTTTGCACATGTGTGTATGGCTATGTGGTATGCCTTGTGTGTGTGTGTGTGAGGTAGCTAAGTGCTTGTTGGTGAGTGTGAGTGTTGGGAGTATGTGTTGAATCAGTTGGGATGGAAAAGACAAGAGCAATGATATTTACTTACTGTTTTCCCGTTTTTATCTTCTCTCTTTCCTCATGTATCTTTATCAAATGTAAGCAGCCTTCTCACTGCTCTGATTTTCCCAGTCAAAAGGACAGGGTTGCTTCATAATGTTTCCATGGTTTCTATCACCTACATTGTCAACATTTTCATTGCGATAGGGCTATGTAACTTGGGATACGTGCTCACTTCAAGGTTTTGACTCTTGTCTCCTCTCCGGTCCCTCTCAGATTAGCCTATGTAATTCTAGAAGGATACAATCTGATGACTCACACAGAGGGTTTGCAGTGATTATGATGTGATTACTCGCTCAGATATTGTAGATGCGATGCTTGTTCAAACACGCCATGGGCCTACCCCAAATGCTCTTGGGAAATGTGGCTTCTGTATTCAGAAGACTGAATAAACAATTTCTGTGTGTGTGTGTGTGTGTGTGTGTACTTTCGGACATCCTGAACTACAGTGAGATGTCTATTTGTATGATTTGAGGAAAGGCGATTTGTAAGCCATAAAAGTAATCCCAGATTTGAGCTGTCATCTAAACAAACACAAAATGACGACTAAGGACCAAAGGGCCTTTAATGAATATCATCATCACCAACAGGAACTCTATAGGACCTACATAAACTGTCAATCACAAACAAAGCATGTGTGATTGCCATTGTTTATTGAATTTTCATCATCTTCTTTCACATTGTAATCCTGGTTGACAGCTCTTTGCATTTCTCAACACTGTTCATTCAAGCAGAGCGATTTATCACTCTGCAAAAACCTGTTTGTCTCCTCCAGCCCACTGTAGCTCCTCCTGCGTCTACCAATGACTACTCTCCAGCAAACGCACTGCTGGGTTGACTGCCTGAGCCAAATGATGTCATCTGATTATAAAAGGAGATATCTGTGGTTGTTTTCTTTTCCTGTACCGGTAGTACTTTATTTTATTGTGATTAGTCTGAAGAGCCCACTTGAAGCCAAATACGTCTTCTGGCCCTTATCGATGACATCATAGTTTAAGTGTTTATTGGTTGATAAGTGCAGCCGTGTGGGAGGGCAAAGGCGAGCAGTGGGAGTCAGGACCAAATTAAACTAGGTGCTGTAGCTGTCCTAATAATTGGCTACACTTTTCCATGATTATTTTGAACAGAAATCTGTCCAAAGTGATCCGGAAGCCTCCCTGTGGAGAATGTAGGTGAATAAAAGCAGCTATGAAGTAGGTTTATAGACCATACACACACACACAAACACACACACAACACACACCAAAATCTGGGGCCTAACTGGTGCAAAGTACACTGTGTATTCATCCGCCTTTAATACATGGGGAGAAATCTGGTTAATTTTAAGTGGATTATTCTCCACCAAAATTCCTTGTTAAAACAGGCCTGGGAGGGAGCAGCAGGGGGAATAACACTGAGGTTGGGCATTTGGCAGCACTACCACAGACACTGCACTGCAATGCTACCACATGTGCCCTTGGTCAGCCATGATGCCACTGTAACGTGAAGACAACAATCATGCCTGCAACAATAAAGGCTGTTGTCAGGTGACAACATTAAACCTACATAGACAGAGACCTAGATCTAAACCAGATAGCATGATGTTTGCTCAAGAGGTTACTTCATGAACAAATAATCCCAGATAAGGATCAGTCAGCGATGTAGTCTACCTCTCTACAGTGCCAGAGGGCATGAGTCAGGGTGTTGAGTGAGACTGAACGTCTCTTAGAATGAGCTCAGGTCAAGGTAGACAGACAGATTAACCTGATGAGAGAGAGAGAGAGAGAGAGAGAGAGAGAGAGAGAGAGAGAGAGAGAGAGAGAGAGAGAGAGAGAGAGAGAGAGACAAAGAATATTCTGTCTGTGGCTGTGACAGGTCAACCTCAACAGGCTACGTGAGACACTCACAACTCAAAGGGCCTGTGTAACCAGTTGTAGCTGCAGTGGGGATAGGTTATGGTTGTACTCTGTTATACAGTGAAGTACAATAACCTCTACTTCAATGGGGATAGATACTAGGAGCTTTGTTAAGTGGTCCAATAATGGGCACATACAACATTCACACACTAATACAACATAAACACACACACACACACACACACAAACACACACCCTTGGGCTATGGGTAATCCACTGGACTGTGGCTATAAACCCTGCGGACTCCAGGTGCAAGTCATGAGGAAGTTGGGGAGGTGGAGGAGGAGGGGGAGGAGGTGGTGGTGGAGGAGGTGGTGGGGGAGGAGGTGGTGAAGGAGAAGGGGGTAGAGGTGGTGGTGGTGGAGGAGGAGGTGAAGGAGGAGAGGTGAAGGAGGTGGTGGTGAAAGAGGAGGAGGTTGTGGTGGTGGTACCCTGCCAGGCCCTGATTGACTACTAGGGGATTTCTCCCCTTAGATTATAAACCAGAGTGGGTGAGAAGCCTGCAGTTCACAGACCTCCCTTATAATCTCTTCTCTTCCAGAAACACATGGGGTCCTACTGACACTATAAGATATAATTTAATATGTATTTTTATTTAACCTTCATTTAAGCAGGTTAGTCTCGTTTAGATTATTATTTTTTTATTCAAGAGAGACCTGGATTTATATATATATTTATATAGAGTATGCTACTCTACCCTGAGTAGGAAGCGCCACAGAGCCTAATCCAAGCACTTGTCCTCTCCCGTCTGGACTACTGCAACTCGCTGTTGGCTGGGCTCCCCGCTTGTGCCATCAAACCCCTGCAATTTATCCAGAACGCAACCTTCCAACCCCGCTCCTCCGCACACTCCACTGGCTTCCAGTCAAAGCTCGCATCATCTTCAAGACTCTGGTGCTTACCTACGGAACAGCAAGAGGTACTTCCCCTCATTAACTTCAGGCTATGCTCAAACCCTACACCCAACCTGAGCACTTTGTTCTGCCACCTCAGGTCTCTTGGCCCTCCCACCCCTAGCAGCTCCCACTCAGCCCAGTCCAAGCTCTTCTCTGTCCTGGTACTCCAATTGTGGAACCAGCTTCCCCCTATAGCCCATCTTCCGAAAACATCTGAAACGCTACCTCTTCAAACAGAATCAAAAATAATCCTCCTCCTCACCTATATATAAAAAAATAACACTTAACCAGCACTTGCACTTGACCCCCCCTAGACTCTAATGACAGCTATGTTATTAAGTAATAATGTACTTTCTATGCCTGTGATACGCGGTTGGCCCACCTAGGTATCTTAAGAAGGATGCACTAACTGTAAGTATCTCTGGATAAGAGCATCTACTAAATGACTCAAATGTTAATGTAAAAGTGTCCTAGACCTTTACACACAGCCCTCAAAGAGTCCTCCCATAGGGCTGGATGCAAAATAGAGGATGGGAAATAGGGTTCGAGGAGTGCCAAGCCTTGAGGACTACCCCATCACTCTTCCCCACAGCTGAACGACCTCTGAGTCTCCCTTTGGTGAAAGGTCATCCTCCTTGGGTCACCTGTTACATTAACGCTCCGCCTGGCCCACACACAGGGGGTCCCGGTGACCCCTGACCCCCAGAATAAACCTCTGACCCCTATCCATGCTGAATCATTTACCTGACACATCTTTGTTTACAAGAGCTAAGAGAAATAGCTAAAAATAGACATTTACTGGTTGCTTCCTTGTTATTTACTTGGAAAAAAGCTTTTGTGTCTTGCTCTTTTCGGGCGATTCACCCAGAAGAATTGAAGGGGTGTAAAATACAAACAATCTTTCCTCACTCATTCGTATCTGTGTGTGGTCAGATTTTCAACACGATTAACATGTGAAAGGAAAGGTGTAAAGCCCATTGTCAATTGAACCCAGTCCAACATGCATCCATTCATGACATTAGTGGAACTGGTCCAAAATGCCCACATTTCGTTTTTAAATGAAAAGGAATATTCACAGTACTTTTTTTTTTTATTGGTTAAAAAATAGAGGGAGAGATATAGAAAAAAGAAATAGAGAATTAGCATTGTATCCCATTCCAGTTCTGCATTGTTATCTGTAGTACTGGCATATCTGTATAATTACCTGACTGTCTTATGACACCGCACGGCTATCCATTTCATCTGCCTATATAAAGATAATAAAATCTTGATTACATTGGGACCAGGAGGGGGAAGTAGGACACAACAGGGAAGTGGTTGTCTGCTTGAAAGGAGAGGATCTAAGATACTCTTGTTTTTAATATTATTATGATTGAACTTTTCTCTTTATCTCCCATTTCTAACAAGCAGCTCGGAGCTCGAGTTACAGGCCGGAGAGACGGTCCAGGGAGATTTGGGGTCCTGCTGATGACAATCGGGAACGCATCAACATTCCAGGATGCATTTCAAACCATTCCTATTGACTGGATAAAGACTCTCTTTTTTTTACGGAATTATAGAAAAAATCCCTGTCTTAATTTGTTCATTATTTCAATCAGGAAAGAAGATGAGAAAAAAAACTGAAAACACGAGGACATGAGTAAGCATTTCACTGTTAATCTACACTTGTTGTTTATGAAGCATGTGACGAATAACATTGGATTTGAGGCACTTCCTTTCCTGCCTCTGTGATTTCATGCGTTTGTCTGTTGTGTTTGTCTGATGTTCTGTGTTCTTTCTCTTTTTTTATTTCTGGAATGTTGCGCGTCATTCCGCTTCCACATTGTCTTGAGGCGAAAAACACCTTAGAGCATGCAAGCAGAACGGATAGGCTTATTGGTTTTAACCTGGAGTCGCTCAAGCCGAGTAACATGAGCCCAGAAACGGCACAGAGGCTAGATTGCGAGACGCAGACACTAAACACTGGAAACACCATCTTCCTACTTACAAACGTCCGATAATCCAGCACATGTGCTGCCTACTAAAGGGATACTTAGGCTTTTAAGCTTCTTTGTTACTCCCATCCAAGCTTACAAAGTTTGGCTAGGAACATCAAGTCATATTCAATTTAGTCTGCTGATCCTGAATGTGGGGATGGGAGAACCAGTGCTGGGAACTAGTTGTCAGATTAGATGAGCGACATAAGACGCACACTCAAAACGAATGATGCGGCTTAACTATTAATTAGCTGTTTTAATTCCGGACATAAAGATTGGACTCTGTTCTGGATGTGAACAATGTTCTAGAAAGGAAAGCTCACAAAGCAAGTCATTATTTTTTCATTTTGCCCGGTCAGCTTTCAGATGTGGATGCATTTGAAAGAGCAAACAAGTCAATAAACACACAATAAACCTATCATTAATACACCTATCAAGACACTTCAGAAGATATTGGACTGATAACTTTGATCATTTGTTCAATGTGCCCACCTTTCTCTCTGCATTAGCACAGCAAACAAATGAAGATCAGTGCCACACACTGTTTAATTGCAGATGCCCTCTGACTATTTCTCTTTCTGTTTCCAATGGGAAGTCACCCTGGATAATGAACCTAGCAAATAGTGATAAGCCTGGGCCAGAGACGATAACAACACCTAACCAATCGTACACAGAGATTATCCCTACCCATGACCCTGCAGGCAAATGTGACCTCTGTTTCCATGGCAATGATAAGGTGGGAGATGTGGGTTAATAACTCTCTCTCTCTCTCTCTCTCTCTCTCTCTCTCTCTGACAGTAAAGTGGAGTGGAGTCAAATGTGTGACTGTGTGGTGTGGACACTGATACAGACAGCAGTATCATGCTGGGCAAACATACTGTTTTACCTATGATTACCTAGCCTGTTGCTCACTGACTTTTATACATAAGAGATGGCTATAATATACATTATTTTTTTCCATTACTACGATAATACCAACTGTAGCAGTAGGCTACTGCAGCACAACGTTGTCTCAGGGCAGTTCGTAGTATTCTGCATGTTAATCAGTGGCGCTCCATTTAGTATGATATATTATGTTACATTACATTATGAATAGAATAGCGGTTGTACAATATCATACCAATTATAGGACATATACACTGAACAAAAATATAAAAGCAACATAAAACAATTTCAAAGATTTTACTGAGTTACAGTTCTTATGAGGAAATCAGTCAATTGAAATAAATTAATTAGGCCCTAATCTATGGATTTCACATGACTGGAAATGCAGATATGCATGTGTTGGTCACACATACCTTGTGCAGAAATACTTTGGTTGTGCAAACCTACAGTTTCATCAGCTGCGGTTGTGAGGCCCGTTGGACACCAAATTCTCTAAAACAACATTGGTGACGGCTTATGGTAGATAAACATAAAATTAACATAAAATTCTCTGGCAACAGCTCTGGTGGACATTCCTGCAGTCAGCATGCCAATTGCACGCTCCCTCAAAACTTGAGACATCTGTGGCATTGTGTTGTGTGACAAAACGACACATTTTAGAGTGGCTTTTATTGTCCCCAGCACAAGGTGCACATGTCTAATTATCATGCTGTTTAATCAGCTTCTTGATATGCCACACCAGTGAGGTAGGTGGATTATCTTGACAAAGGAAAATGCTCACTAACAGGGATGTAAACAAATTTGTGCACAATGGAACATTTCTGGGATCCTATATTTCAGCTCATGAAACATGGGACCAAGACTTTACATGTTGCGTTTATA
This sequence comes from Thymallus thymallus, assembly GCA_023634145.1. Lineage (NCBI taxonomy): Eukaryota > Metazoa > Chordata > Actinopteri > Salmoniformes > Salmonidae > Thymallus > Thymallus thymallus. The sequence continues at coordinate 10,256,598 of CM042386.1, forward strand.
TTTTTGTTCAGTATAATTTCATGCATCTTACCTGGTCGCACAATAGCATATGAATTGGGATCATCAACTAGATTCAGCCGTGGGATGATTTTTTCTTGAGCGTATGGTCAGGGGGGCGGAACATAATTACAAATAATTTCCAGACTGCAAATTGACCGCAAGAATTCCAAACAGATATAATATTTGACTAAAACATTTAAAACCTTGCTTACATTTGTATACAATCACATATATCTCTCTAATATGTGTGGGAATACTTTGGAACAGATTTCCAATATTAATAAATAAAATCATCCCATGGGAGCAAGTTGGGGAACCCTGATGTATAGTATTATATGTCTTTCTCTGAGACCAGGTTGCTTGATACACCATGACAACGGGGAGAATTTTTGTTGGCGGTTTAGGGGAACTAACGACAAAGGTTAGGTGAATTGGGTGAAGTTTAGAATAAGGGTTAGAGGAAAAGTTTGTTAAAATGCTACAGTTGTCCCAGATTCGCGACCTTTGGATTGCTATACGGTTGTGGATTGCTCCCACGCATCACATGCATCCTCCCCGACCAACCTCCCTACTGTAATCTCTGTCTAAAGTAACAAGACCATTAGTAGGTATCGTCTTGGAGGTGCTCAGAAATACGTAAAGTATGTTTCGTATGTCTCTGAGGCCCAGGCTGTCCAGCAGGACTTATCTGACCCTCAACCCTCAGTCCCTCACCATTGAACATTGTCGACACATATCACGGGACCAGCTTGCGTAACCAAGGGAGACAGAGCTTAAAACCCTGTACTCCTGAATCCTCCTCATCTTCAGCCTCCACCAGCTATATCAACTGTAAAAGGTCAAGCCACTAAAAACTGTGTTGAGTCATCGTAAAATGGAAAGTTCCCTAAATGAAGAACGAACTGAAGAAAAAAAATGGAAGAAATAAAGAGGGCATTTGTCATAATTTCCCCCTGCCGGTGGCGCTGGACAGAATGAGAAAGCGTGCGGTAGCTCTGGACGTGCCAGTGCATCATAAGCAGGGCTGTGGTGTCGCTGTGGCCCACTCGCACTGGTCTGGGGATGGGTCTAGTGAGGTGTTCCCCTGTGGAGGTAATGGATGGGGGCCGGGAGGCAGGATATCTGGCCAGTGTAGAGGGACCTGTGTGCTGGACTGACTGGGCTCTGGGCTCTTCCCTAAGTCATTCGTTACCAAGACAACAGTTACACACCCTGCTAAATGAGGCCTGACCACCAGTCTGAGGTGAATGAGTGTGTGTGTGTGTTCTATGTCTGTTTGTGTGTGTGCGCGCATGTGTGCCTGTGTGCATTCATGCGCTTGTTTATGTGTGTATGCGTCATCTCAGTGTACTGTGAGTGTGCTATGTCATCCTACTCGTTAAAGTCTACAGTGTGCACCAACCCCAAAACCACTTGACACAAACAGCGACTATTGATGTGAAGAAATCGCAATTGAGCTCTTTACATTTTCCACAATGACAACGTTGTTTGTGTGACACTGTAATTAGAATACGTGTGCATGGCTCGTTTTTATTTGGAAATTTCTCTGGGTATTCTCTCATGTCAGGTCCTGTGTACAATGCTATGAGTATGATTTCCAGCAATCGCAATAATTTGGTCATAATTGACAGAAAACAGGATTGTTGAAGACACGGCAGTTACATGAATCAATTCAAAACCGATTTGGAAACGAACACAGATCAAAGTTAGAGTGTTGTGGGGTCAGTACCATATTTCTACTGCAGTATTTTTCTGTGTGTGGCTGGTATTAATAAGTCAATTAGTCATGGGTTAAATCTGAACATTCCGAGAGAATGTTTCCCAAAATAAAGATTAAACAGATAGGCATATTACTTCCACTGGTAGACCTGTCATTATTATTGTCATTAACGCACAGATTTTTATTTGAAAATGACAAATTAATAAATGAAATAGAGGATGATGTCATTCTCTCTCCCTCTCTCCCTCTCTCTTTCTCTCTCTCTCTCTCTCTCTCTCTCTCTCTCTCTCTCTCTCTCTCCCTCTCCCTCTCCCTCTCCCTCTCTCTCTCTCTCTCCTCATGTTGACTGAAAATAATAATTTACTTACTCTCGGCCTTATCGTTCCACACACCCTAATCTCCTAAAGGTTCCCTTATGTACATTTGAAGTCGGACGTTTACATACACTTAGGATTAAGTCATTAAAAGTAATTTTTCAACCACTACACAGATTTCATGTTAACAAACTGTAGTTTTGGCAAGTCGGTTAGGACATCTACTTTGTGCATGACACAAGTAATTCTTCCAACAATTGTTTACAGATTATTTCACTTATAATTCACTTTATCACAATTTCAGTGGGTCAGAAGTTTACATACACTAAGTTGACTGTGCCTTTAATCAGCTTGGAAAATTACAGAAAATTATGTCATGGCTTTAGAAGCTTCTGATTCTGCTAATCTACATTATTTGAGTAAATTGGAGGTGTACCTGAGGATATATTTCAAGGCTTACCTTCAAACTCAGTGCCTCTTTGCTCAACATCATGGGAAAATCAAAAGAAAAGACCTCAGAAAAGAAATTGTAGACCTCCACAAGTCTGGTTCATCCTTGGGAGCAATTTCCAAACGCCTGAAGGTACCACGTTCATCTGTACAAACAATAGTATGCAAGTATAAACACCATGGGACCACGCAGCCGTCATACCACTCAGGAAGGAGACACATTCTGTCTCCTAGAGATGAACGTACTTTGGTGCGAAAAGAAACAAAAACAGAACTGTTTGTCTATAATGACCATCGTTATGTTTGGAAGAAAAAGGGGGAGGCTTGCAAGCCGAAGAACACCATCCCAACCGTGAAGCACGGGGGTGGCAGCATCATGTTGTGGGGGTGCTTTGCTGCAGGAGGGACTGGTGCACTTCACAAAATAGATGGCATCATGAGGAAGGAAAATTATGTGGCTAGTTTGAAGCAACATCTCAAGACATCAGTCAGGAAGTTAAAGCTTAGTCGCAAATGGGTCTTCCAAATGGACAATGACCCCAAGCATACTTCAAAAGTTCCAAAATAGCTTAAGGACAACAAAGTCAAGGTATTGGAGTGGCCATCACAAAGCCCTGACCTCAATCCTATAGAAAATGTGTGGGCAGAACTGAAAAAGCGTGTGCGAGCAAGGAGGCCTACAAACCTGACTCAGTTACACCAGTTCTGTCAGGAGGATTGGGCCACAATTCCCGAAACCAAAGTTAAACAATTTAAAGACAATGCTACCAAATACTAATTGAGAGTATGTAAACTTCTGACCTACTGGGAATGTGATGAAAGAAATAAAAGCTGAAATAAATAATTCTCTCTACTATTATTCTGACATTTCATATTCTTAAAATAAAGTGGTGATCTTAACTGACCTAAAACGGGGAATTTTACTAGGATTACCAGGAATTGTGAAAAACTGAGTTTAAACGTATGTATGTAAACTTCCGACTTCAACCGTATGTACACACACACACACACACACACACGCTCCCACATGTCTACTCTATGTGTTACTCATTCAACAGCTACTGTATTTCAAGCATTTCAGACTCAAGTGAATGCTTAGTGTTTATCTCTAAATCAGTCCCCGGGAGACACATGACTTACGTCATTCAGAAATGGATGACCACATATTCAACAACTCTGTACTGTTTTGCTATTTGAACTTGACATTAACAGCGCTGAGCTCCACTGTGTGGTTGTAAACACCGTGAGCCAGAGGCAAGAGGCAATTGAAAACAGAGGAAGAAGGGAATGTGATGAAGTGTGCTGGTAACCTCAAAAGGTCACAGTTCAGGGAGATGCAAGGATAGAAATACAGATAGACAGAGTGATTGAAAGAGACTGACGGAAAGAGAACGTGACAGCTTCTGAATCTTAATTCGTTCTCGGAGACGACAGGCAAACAGCAGGCTACAGTAGAATCGATTTCCCACAAGCAGTATAGTAATAGCAATAGCAAACGTCTACCTAACCTCTGAATCTAATATAACTAACGAGCCGGAGCCCTCTATGAGACATTCCCAGACGGTCTATGGAGGAAAGCCATGCTGTGTATCCATTAGCATGGTCCTTCTGCACCACTGAGGGAGTGGGTGAGTGGGCTCATGGCATTGATTAGGTCCAGTTGTCTGTCGGGACGGGCGGAGAAAGGAGGAGAGAGGAGCTCTGGATTATGTCTTTTTCCCAATAATTCTCAATGCTCCTGAGATGGAGAGTGAGAGAGAGAGATAGATGGATAGAGAGAGAGATGGAGAGTGAGAGAAAGCAATAGATGGGGAGAGAGAGAGAGAGAGAGAGAGAGAGAGAGAGATAGAGAGTGAGAGTGAGAGAGAGGTGAAGAAAGAGAGAGAGATGGAGAGTGAGAGAGAGAGAAAGAGAGCGAGAGTTGGAGATGGAGAGTGAGAGAGATAAATAGATAGTTAGAGAGAGAGAGATCAAAACCTGATCAAAACCTCAGTAAAACCTTGACAAAGTACAGGCTCAGCGAGCACAGCCTTGCTATTGAGAAGGGTAGACACAGGAAAACCTGGCTCCCTGTAGAGGAAAGGCTGTGCAACCACTGCACCACAGCAGAACCAGAGACAGAGCTGCATTTCCTGACCACATGTCAAAAATATAAAACTATCAGAGAGAGTCACTTCCCCAAATTTGAACAAGTAGTCCGGGGCTTTGAGGACCTCTCTGAAAAGGAAAGGCTGCCGATCCTTTTGGGGAAAGACATGGACAGCTGTGCGCTGGCAGCATGCTATGTTGCTGCCTGCCACAAGTTGAGGGACAGTGCCTGACATATTTAATGCCTTTTTTTCCTATGTTGATATTTTGTTCTTTGATGTAATTCTATTTTAAAAAATATATGTGTATGTATATATATATATATATATATATATATGTATGTGCGTGTGTATGTATATGTATATATATATATATATATATATATATATATATAAAATAGAAAACAAAATATATATAAATATATATAAAAATACCAAAGTATGATACTTTGGCTATATGTACATTGTTGCGTCATGCCAATAAAGTGAATTGAATTGAATTGAGAGAGAGAGAGAGAGAGAGAGAGAGAGAGAGAGAGAGAGAGAGAGAGAGAGAGAGAGAGCAAAATGAGGATGATAAATTCAGAGGAAGAGAGAGTAAATGAATGGGGGAAAATTCTAAGAAAGGATAATGAATGCACAGCAGGCCTTACACACAAATAACCAATTAGTTACTCGATGTTAACTCCAACAGCGCCAGAGTATCTACAGCTAAGAGAATATAGCATTTAACCTTTAACCCATTTAAAAAATATATAAATCATGATAGTCATTGGCTTGGTTTGTGATGAAGACTTTTACACCTTGACATAGACGGATAAGCTGACATAGACATTGTGGTTTGGCTCCTGTATTTCTGTGAGCCGGGATCCCTTTCATCATGCCCTGGGAGACCTATCAAAAGTTAGCAGTAGCTCCATGCAGAGAGAAAAGAGGTCAACGTTACCCCCTCAACATCTCCACATCCCAACCCCCATTCCCCACTCCTTCTCTCTCACTAACTATCATCCACCTCTCTCCCTCTCTCTTTGTCCCTAACATCATCTCCCTCTCCCCCTCTGTCCTTTCTCCCCCTCTCTCTTCCTCTCTATCAACTTCTCTTCATCCTGCTTTGAAAATTACGATTGGACACCGTCAGTAGAGGAACACGGTACTCAGAAAACTGCAAATCCTCCCGTTCTCTCCATTTCCCTGTCTCTCTCTCCCTCTCCCTTTCTCTTTCTCTCTCTCTGCATTCTCAAATTCTAATTAAGAAAGGCTTTATTGGCATGGAAAGTGTTATCATATAAATTGCCAAAGCAAATCAATGATGTCACATATAGATAATAATACTCATTGAGTAAAAACAATTTACTCTCTCTCTGCATCTCTCTCTCTCTGCATCTCTCTCTCTGCATCTCTCTCTCTCTCTGCATCTCTCTCTCTCTTCATCTCTCTCTCTCTCTCTCTCTCTCTGCATCTCTCTCTCTTCATCTCTCGCTCTCTCTTTTCATCTCTCTCTCTATCTTCATCTCTCTCTCTTCATCTCTCTCTCTTCATCTCTCTCTCTCTTCATCTCTCTCTCTCTCTCTCTTCATCTCTCTCTCTCTCTCTCTCTCTTCATCTCTCTCTCTTCATCTCTCTCTCTCTCTCTCTCTTCATCTCTCTCTCTCTCTCTTCATCTCTCTCTCTCTTTATCTCTCTCTCTCTCTTCATCTCTCTCTCTCTCTCAATTCAATTCAATTCAATTCAATTCACTTTATTGGCATGACGCAACAATGTACATATTGCCAAAGTATCATACATCAATATTTTTGTTTTTATATATTTTATATATCTATATATATATATTTTTTTTTTTCTATTTTTTATATATATATATACATACACACACACATACATATACATATATATATATATACATACATACATATTTTTTTTAGAAATATAATTACATCAAAGAACAAATAACAACAGGAAAAAAATAAAATAAATGCATTAAATATGTCAGGCACTGTCCCTCAACTTGTGGCAGGCAGCAACATAGCATGCTGCCAGCGCACAGCTGTCCATGTCTTCCCCCAAAAGGATCGGCAGCCTTTCTATTTCAGAGAGGTCCTCAAAGCCCCGGACTACTTGTTCAAATTTGGGGAAGTGACTCTCTCTGATAGTTTTATATTTTTGACATTTTGTCAGGAAATGCAGCTCTGTCTCTGGTTCTGCTGTGGTGCAGTGGTTGCACAGCCTTTCCTCTACAGGGAGCCAGGTTTTCCTGTGTCTACCCTTCTCAATAGCAAGGCTGTGCTCGCTGAGCCTGTACTTTGTCAAGGTTTTCCTGAGGTTTTGATCAGTCACCATGGTCAGATAGTTTGCCATGGTGTACTGTCGATTTAGAGCCAAATAGCACTGCATTTTGCTTTGTGCTTGTGTTTGTGTTTTCCAATAGGTAATGTAGTTTTGTTTTAGATGTTTTGTAATTTGGTTAATTCTTATTGATTGGATGTTCTGGTCCTGAGGCTTCAGTGTGTTAGTGGAACAAGTTTGTGAACTCAGCCCCCGGACCAGTTGGATGAAGGGACTCTTATCTTTGCTCAACTCTTGGTATTGCAGGGCTTGGTAATGATATGAGAGGGGGTCACTGTGTTTTAGGTGTTTCCAAAACTTAATTGCTCTTTTTTGAGTTTTTAATATTAGTGGATATCGGCCTAATTCTGCCCTGCATGCATTGTTTGTAGTTTTCCTCTGGACATGTAGGAGAATCTTACAAAGTTCAGCGTGCAAGGTCTCAATGGGATGTTTGTCCCAGTGGGTAAAATCTTGTTTTGTAAGTGGACCCCACACCTCGCTGCCATAGAGTGCGATTGGTTCAATCACACATTTAATTAGTTTTTGCCAAATTGTAATAGGTATTTCAATTTGGATTTGTTTTTTAATGGCGTAGAATGCCCTGCGTGCTTTGTCTCTCAGATCATTCACTGCATTATTTAGGTGTCCAGTCAAACTTATTTTTAAACCTAAATAGTTGTATTGTGTGCAATACTCTATATGTTTTGCACCAATTGAGAACTTTGGTTTTATTCCCTGGGATCTGGAATTTGTCTGGAAAATCATTATTTTAGTCTTTTTGGGGTCTCTCTCTCTCTCTTCATCTCTCTCTCTCTTCATCTCTCTCTCTCTCTCTCTTCATCTCTCTCTCTATGCATTTTCTTCCTCGCACTCTGTTCATTCCTCTTTGATGAAGGTCTGGGAGTTCAGAGGGACCCGCTGCGGCTGGGATATCACTGAAACACAAAGCACCATGGGAAGAGCACACTTCGGCTGATCTGAGGATAGTGTGTTTATGTGTGCGTGTGTGGATCACGCGCACGTGTGTGTGTGTGTTTGTGTGTGTTTGTGTGTGTGTACATATGATATATTGATACCTACAGTATGTCTGTATGCATGTGTAATGTACACATACCCAAATATTGAATCTTACCTCTGAAATAATCCCCACCTGAATTCAACTTAAAAGCCCCGAGCTACACTGTGTAGCCATGTCGTGTATTTTCCTAAGATGTCACTCACCCTCAAACTTGTTTATCGCAAACACAGCCGTATTAAACTTTACTGGCCATCAAACTATGACTAATTCCAATGAAGTACTTGTGTCCATGCCAACCCAGCATCCCAGGGAAGGGTTGAAAGCGACAGGGTCATGATGTCATCAAGGAGGCCCACGATTGGGCAATATGACCCCGGGTACAAATGATGTCACCTTTTGTTGGGCCATTCCTTTCAGGGCTATAGAGCGGGAGTGATATGAGCGCTATAGAGAGAGGTCATTTTTCTCCCCATGAGTGGCGTGTGAGAAAAACCGCTCTGTAGTGTTGGGGGGGGGGGACATGCTAATCAAACTCCACAATAAAGATGCCATCAAACTAAGATTAACACCCCTTGCTCAGCCCCCAGTCCTTTCTAAGCCCTGCTCCCAAGTCTTGATCTCCTCACAATAACTATTTCTCAGCAGTAAAGCAGGCTTTGAATATAGCCCTCCCCTCACAAACATACAGTGCATGGGAAGTGTCCCAAAGTTGTCGTCGGTGAGAACAAAGGACTCCACTGCACTAGAGTTCCGCCTAGGCCTCTTTTATTTAGACACGTTGAGGAATAAACAAAAATAAACAAAAGACTACACCTTATCCACCCCTCCTTTTTTTTCTCCCTCCCTCTCTCTTCTCTCCCTCCCTCTCTCTCTCTTCTCTCCCTTACAGAAAGAATAATCTCCTATATAACGTGACCACAGTACTTTCCTCCAAAGCATATGCACGTAAACAAACATAACCCAAACTTCCTTCACTGATGTGTACTTCCTTTGAGCTTCAAAGCAACACAAGTGCGTAATTACAAGTAGGTCATCCTGATATCATGCGTCACGTGTTTGTGATATCATATGGCTCTTGTCTGTTAAAAACAGACTAGGATACCGCACCAATCAAGTTCCTCATGCTGAATTCTAGAACTGAAAACCATTACATTTAGACATGATATTTAGTGGAAAATAGTTTCTCATCCCAGTTTACCAGTCTGGTACTGATGCCCACGCCAGTTCCAAGAGATGCCAGTCTCAGAAACTGATCTAGTGGAAGTCTGTCAGTCCTGGCATCTCCCACCCCAGTCTGTGGCGTCCTCTCTGACGTCTCAGACTGTCCACTGACCACGACTCAATGCGCCGCAACACCCCTCAACACGATTGGGCTCCTGCCCTCAGAGCTGAGGGTATCAACTATCAACCAACGCAATGGATGATCGATGGATGTTGCGTCAGCGCCGAAGTGCGGTCCATCCGAGTCCCATCACCAGCCAAGTCTGCCCTTCCCTTCACAACCATAGCCCACCATCCATACCCCAGCCAAGATGCAAGCCCAGGCATTCTCCAACCCAGTGTGCCCTCTCCGCGGTGGGGCTGGGTCGGCAGCCATCTGGGCCTTGGCGCTGGTTCTACCCAGAGGCTGGAGGCGGAGAAACATCCAAAGAAATACAAACCAGATGGAATGAGGGATGGGGTGGATGAGCAGAGAGGAGAGCGTGAGTCACTCTCTTTCTCACTCTCTTTTAACTGGTGAATCTGTCTCTCTTTAGGACTAAGGGGTGGAGGGGTGGAGGGGGGCATCTTCCTTCACACTTTCTCTATCAATGGAGGGAGCGGCTTGGGGGTCTTGTCCTCACGCCATTTCTTCATCTCACGTCCTGCATTAAGAAGAGAGAGAGAGAAAGTAAGCAAAGTGACAAAAACACTCACGTCTGACGTCCTTTGACATTTAAAGTAATAACCATTTGTGGGTTTGGATGTTCTGCAAAATTTATTCAAGTCAATTGACTATGCATAAAATCCCACAGTTAATATAATGTCACCTCACCACAAACAGGAACATAATAGTCCCTGATGTATCGTACAGTACTTGATGTACGGCAGTTTGTTTGAGACGATTAAGGTGGAGTCACAGTTGCTCTTTAAATACTCAGTTAATCTAATGTGCAATGATAAGAGAGCCAAAAAGCTAGACTCCCAATATCCTCGTCTTCCACCATGACAGTTGCACACCGGGGCCGAATTGACTTCACGGCTGGCCTGTCCTGTGTTCCTGCCATTACCATGGCAGAGTGCTTGTCATCTAGGAGGTAGCGGTGACCTGGGGGATGTCACCGACGAGGTGGCGGTGATCTGGGGGAAGTCACCGAGGAGGTGGCGGTGTCCTGGGGCATGTCACTGAGGAGGTGGCGGTGACCTGGGGGAAGTCACAGAGGAGGTGGCTGTGTCCTGGGTGATGAAGGGATTAGGGAGGCCGCAGACCTGTCAGCACTGCCCTCTTTCATTCCCTTCCTCTCCAACTGTATTTTAAGGGAATTACTATTATTACCCTAAATTATATCATACACACATTTAGCTATTTAAGTATCTCTTCCTGTCATTTACCTGTACAGTTAATGTAACCATGCAAATATTCACTTACCTGTAAATTTAACTGTATATTTACCTGTACAGTTAATTTAACCATGCAAAATATTCACTTACCTGTTCATTTAACCAGTCTGTATATTAAGTAAACTATTATTACCCTCAGTTATATCATACTCACTTTTAGCTATTTAAGTATTTCTCTGCCATTGACCTGTATAGTATAGTTAACCATGCAAATACTCCTTATTTATCTACATCAACTTGCAATATTTGTATCATAATTTTTTTCACCTAACACTCTGTAACAGTGTATAGTGTACATATTCAGCCATCCACCGATACTATGCAATGTCTTTTTATAGCTTTTTTGCACTCCAGACTTCTTGTATTTTTATACTTTTTCGTACTGCCGCTCTATGTATCATGTATCGTGTATCTGTCTTTTGTGTATTTTCATTCAAGCATTTTGCACCTGCCCTGTGTTTTTTCGTAGCTGCTTGCCGAAGAAATTCAATTCAACTCATCCCTTGTTCATCTCTCTTCCCCTTAACACACTTTCAAAGCCCATCCCTTTAAATAGAACTTACCCCATACGCATCTCCGGAAGTAAACACATTCCCTTTAAGATGTTGTCAGCGTTTGGCACCTGTCTTCACACTCTGAGAGAAAAACAGAGAGAGTGTGAGAGTGAGAAAGACATATTCACTGAGTGCTATGTAGATATTGAGGAGAACATGAGGCCCACCTGGAGGCCATATTTCCAGCCCAGTCATAGAACACAACAAAACAGATATAAAACCTCTATGTCAGTCACAGAGCCAGAACCTTTTCATGAGCTAGGCCTGGTATGTCAGTAAAGCAGGCGAGAGGGAGAGAGAGAGAGAAATAGAGAGAGAGAAATAGAGAGAGAGAAATATAGTCAGATACATGCCAGTAACGTTAAGCTCAGAGCACCCAAGACCTGCACCTCATTTGAAGTGATATCTCTATAACCAATTACATTCCTTCCCCCAAGGTCTGTTGGAATTACATTAGAGAAATATGTCACCTTCTAAAAGGAGGTAGAATGTCTATCGGATTATGTGGTACTTTAGGTATTTTTGATTGATTGTTTTACTTGTTTTACAAATATGTGAAGTACACAGTTATGTGCCATGGTGATCAGTGGATTACGTGCCATGAACATAATGGATTATATCCATTGTTAACTACGTCATCATGTGAGTATGAGGATTCATTGTGAGAACCAAAGGGTTGCATCAGTTTGACATTCTACTGGTTCCTTACCGGAATACCCTCGCACCTTCGGACATTGTCACTTTTGTTTCGCATGCCTGTTTCTGAGAATCCAAAAGTATGAGCATGTGGTTTGTATGTGTTATTGTACTATAATTGTGGCCTATTGTGTGGATAATTTTTTGCACTCCAGACTTCTTATATTTTGATACTTTTTCATACTGCCGCTCTATGTATCATCTATTGTGTATCTGGGCCAGATGTACGTACATTTGCGAACGCAGCGTTAATAGCGCCATGGCCAAGACGCAGAAAGCGCTTGATGTGAAACCGCAGTGTGCGTGTTATGTAGCAAACCTGCAGTTCATCAGGTAATCAGCTCCTGTCCACACCCACTATACCGTAAATTGAATGGGCCTCCTCCTCTCTTTCCATCATGGATCAGCCACCAAGTCAGGCAAAACAGCCAAAACAAAAATTAATCATTGTAATGTAGCGAGGAGTTTAACAACTGCTGGAATGGAATGTGAACGCTGAGTCGGAGATTCCATGTCATCTTTGATTTCTTCCAGTAACTTTAGTAGCTGCTTAGTGTGATTCTTTTCAGATCGTCTCCTTAGCCTATGTCTTCGTCTTGCTCGGATTACTGCTGCCATTTCACCAGGAGGCATGTGCCAGGAAACCTGCTTCCTAAGTTACACCTGCTTTAAAGAGGCGGAGAATTTTCAACGCAAAATAGAGGCGCGCTTTCACCGGCTTTTTCTGTACATAACGCGGAATACGTAATTAGGCGCAGTTTACGCTTCCCCTCCCATCTCTTTATGTGACACTCCCACTTTCCCCTTGACCATCCCATGAACGCATATGCATGACACGAAAAGTGCATTTTGCCATTTCCAGTTCCCGCGACAGGCAGTCTGCGCTTTCATCTTGGTGCGTCCCGTTCGTAAACACCTCGCCATGGTTTTATGCGCACTTTGCGAAACAAATACGCCTGAAGTGGGCGCAAAAGCTTTAGTACATCTGGCCCTCTGTCTTTTGTGTATTTTCGTTCTGGCATTTTGCACCTGCCCTGTGTTTTTTCGTAGCTGCTTGACGAAGAAATGTCCCCTCGGGATCAATAAAGTACATATCTATCTATCTACCTATCTATGACATCATGATTAAATTGAATTAAATTGGTTTACCGTCGAAAAAGCAGAGTGAAGGTCGAAAGATTCTACCTTTACACTGTTGTTCCCATTGTGCCCTCTCCCCATCCGAAAACAAAAAAGAACAATCCAACTGATTTTCAGCAGTGCTAACCAGTTGCCATGACAACCAATACAGCGTTTCCAAGAAAGCAAGAAAGTGAGAGAGCACTTCACTTGAATAACCCCTAGAAAAGCTATTCAAGATGCTAATGGATAACAGCACAGGGGTAAAACAGGGACAAACAGATAGTTATTTATCATGCTGTTAAATGTTCAAATACAACTCTACATACTCTCCAGGAATGGTCTGTAGAGAGTTACAAAACAACAGCCTGAATCGAGGCAGAGATTTCCCCCTTGACCCCTCTAGAACACTGACTCAACATCCAGTCACAGAAATGTCAGCAGCGAGCCTTATGCCTGACTCTTCATCAATGTAATTAGTTGTATCGCCTTCTGGCCCTATCTTGTACAACACCCAATGGAGCCAATCCAATCCATTGAGCTCCATGGTTCTGTATTCATTTCTATGGTTAAATCTGCAATGCTGACTCATTCCCATCAGGAGGCAAGCGTACTACAGTGTGAGTCTGAACCTGACCAGAACCACAGCTCCATGCTCACTCCCACCCTGTGTGTACTGAATGTCCTGTACTGCACTGTATATATACACTGAAGATGATTGCTCCCTCGGGACACACTGGTTGCATCTCAAATGGAACCCTATTCCCTATATATATTGCACTACTTTTGATGAGATTCCTATGAGCCCTGGTCAAATGCAGTACACTATATAGGGGATAGGGTGCCATTTGGGGTACACTAATCACTCACCAGGCTAATGGCTCTCGAGGCAGCTTGCCATCCTAGCAACCACCACCAATAGCAGTATCCCCAAGGAGAGAGCGTCTCAGACCGCACCCCCACCACCGCCACCCCGCCCCAGCCAATCACAACAAACTAAAAACACAGCATGTTTTGTACTTTCTTTTTTGGGGAGGGATGTTCATTTCGCTCTCATGGGTAGAACATCTGGTGCAACCAACTATTAGATAACTATCTCTGTAACATGATCGTAGTAGCCTAGCGGTTAGAGCATTGGGCCAGTAACCGAAAGGTTGCTGGTTCGAATACCTGAGCAGACAAGGTGAAAAAACCTGTCAATGTGTCCTTGAGCAAGGCACTTAACCCTAATTTGCTCCAGGGGCTGACCCTGTAGGTAGGCTGCCATTGTAAATAAGAATGTGTTCTTAACTGACTTGCCTAGTTAAATTAAGGTTAAATATATATATACAGCTGAGATGCAAAGCTAGGGTCAGAATGATTTAACAGAGAGAGCCAAGGAGCAGCAGCCTGTAGCCCTCATCAATATCCTCTTAGAAAGGTAGAAAACATTCACACAGACAAGAGCTTGGTCACTGAGCCTTCCAGGAGAAGTACTCCACAGGCCCTGCCCTAATTCTAAGCCAGGCCCTGATCTAGCCCAGCTCCAGCCATGGCTAGGTCCATATTCCATTTCCTTTGTTAAAGCAGTCATGTGAGTCATGTGAGATGTCCACGCATCCACAAATCAGTTTACTGCCCTGCTATTGGCTGTGCTACTGTGTTCATGTTCATTGGGCTAGAATAAGTTAGGCTGGGCAGTACTAGTGAGGTAAACCGTAACAGGGTCTAATCATATTTTTCCAGGCCAGCCCTGTCTTGCTACAGACTAAGGTCTACACTACATAAAACGTCATGAGCTCAGATTACTGTAACCATGTCATTGAGCCAAACACCCTATCCAAACCACACAACTTCCTAGTTATGCAAACATTAACATTGCTCCCCAATTGTTGTCCACTGCAACCAATATAGGAAATATGGACTCAGGTTTGATACATTTACTTGATACGGTTTCCCAATCCTCCTTCCCCTGCCGATACGAAACTAAGGCCAGACTGAAACTGAAATAGAGTGTACAACTGGATCAGAAAATGAGCTGCTAGTTCGTAAATTCTTCAACCTGGAAATGAGATTAACAAGCTTTTAGCTAAGACTGAGTACAGGAATGTGTTTTCTGGGTGCAGATCAGGTCTCTCTCTCTCTCTCCATTTTTACAGTATAAACCCATATGGCAGCACTGCTAGGCTCTAAGCAGGGCATTGTCAGGGCTCTCTTCACTGCTCCTGCTGCCTGATTAGAGGCAGACGTGCTGGCTGACTATATGACTCTCAGCCCAGCCCAAGTACACTGCTCCAGCCCACTCCTCCAATACTCCAGTACACTGCTCCAGGGCCGTGCACAGACAAAAAAGGGCACCTCCCAAAACTGTTTTCCCGTAACCACCGTCACAGATTTCTTGAGCAATTATTAAAAGAAGAGGAGAACTCAGCACAATCTGATGAGTAAAAGTAGAAAATGGTACGAAAAACACTACATTTTAGCCTACAATGACCATATCCAACCCAACTCCATTTGTTGCCACTATCATGTATCCCTGTGGTTTTCAAACTTTTGGACCCAAGACCCGCAAAAATAAGTTTTGCGACTCCCCGCGCACGCACATACACGCAAGCACCATAGCTGCGTACATTTTGCCTGTGATAGAGCTCGCCAGCTTGTAGTCCTAAAACCCAGATATTAGTTACCTCTGGTTCGTTCAGCCATCCCTATTGGAAAAACGAATCGGGAAAGAATAGGGTTTTGGTATAAACGCAGAAAATAAGGTCTGAGATTAACACAGGCTTAGGAGACATAAGTGTTGTTCTATGAGATAATACCAGTCAGTTAACATGACCTTTATTAATTATGAAGCCTTTATGTGCTTTTTTATATTCAAAATTCACAAACAGTGACGTCAGCTGATTTGGCGTCGAAGATCTCCTAAGCCTTTGTTTACCACAGACCTTATTTATGACGTTTATTATATGGATGATAAACGTAGGCCTACTCTGTTTTCTGTTTTTACCAGGCAAAACTGGAAGAAATTAAGCAAGTTCTTTCCATCCGAACATCCACCCCCTACAGAAAGAGGTTCGGAGAACTGGCCCGTTCCAGCCACCGTCCGGAATGACAAGGCATACTCTCTCCCCTCCTCGGGATGGTCAAACACGGCTCGGAACTGGACAATGAACCTGGGGAATAGACCTCAGTTCCTCAGAGCCGCTCTTCCATAACGCCATTACCCAGTTGAGGGCGCGTCCGGTGAGGAGGTTGATCCGGTTGATCCCCAAAGTATAAATCACATTGGAGAAGAAAACCAGGACAACCCTCCAGATTACCATTGTACTATTCCGGGAGAGCTCCCCGGAGCTCGCACACCAGAACGCTGCTAGGTGCCACACTGACAGACGAGGAGGATGCTGTGGCACCACTTGGCTGCCTCTGGGTTCCCTCACCCGCTCGTGGTGTTATGTGGGACATGAGCTCTCCATACGCTCCCATGAGCTCTCCCACCTGTCCCTCCATGACGCGGCACCTCTCCTCTAGCTCAGTCAGCCGGCCACCCGAACCGGCTCCCCCCTCTCGCTCTCCCGTGCTCATGGAGAAAAAAAAAAAAGGAGAAAAAAAAGGAAAAAGGATGAACAACGTAGACCGACGAGACAACAGAAAAAAAATATATATATACAGTTGAAGTCGGAAGTTTACATACACAGTTTACATACACATTTTCAACCACTCCACAGATTTCATGTTAACAAACTATAGTTTTGGCAAGATGTTTAGGACATCTACTTTGTGCATGAAACAAGTAATTCTTCCAACAATTGTTTACAGACAGATTATTTCACTTATAATTCACTATATCACAATTCCAGTGGGTCAGAAGTTTACATACACTAAGTTAACTGTGACTTTAAACAGCTTGGAAAATTCCAGAAAATGATGTCATGGCTTTAGAAGCTTCTGATAGGCAAATTGACATAATTTGAGTCAATTGGAGGTGTACCTGTGGATGTATTTCAAGGCCTACCTTCAAACACAGTGCCTCTTTGCTCGACATCATGGGAAAATCAAAAGAAATCAGCCAAGACCTCCGAAAAAAAATTGTAGACCTCTACAAGTCTGGTTCTGAAGGTATCACGTTCATCTGTACAAACAATAGTACGCAAGTATAAACACCATGGGACCACGCAGACACCATGGGATCATGCCGCTCAGGAAGGAGGCGCGTTCTGTCTCCTAGAGATGAACGTACTTTGGTGCGAAAAGTGCTAATCAATCCCAGAACAACACCAAAAGACCTTGTAAAAATGCTGGAGGAAACCGGTACAAAAGTATCTATATCCACAGTAAAACGAGTCCTATATCGACATAACCTGAAAGAACGCTCAGCAAGGAAGAAGCCACTGCTCCAAAACCGCCATAAAAAAGCCAGACTATGGTTTGCAACTGCACATGGGGACAAAGATCATACTTTTTGGAGAAATGTCCTTTGGTCTGATGAAACGAAAATAGAACTGTTTGGACATAATGATCATCGTTTGGAGGAAAAAAGGGGAGGCTTGCATATATATATATATATATATATATACAGTATATATATATATATATATATATATATATATATATATATAAAAATAGTAAAGTAAAGTACAGATACCCTTAAGTAGTAGTATTTTTACTTAAGTACTTTACACCACTGGCATCGGGTTAGGTAATGATAGACCATGTGGTGAGAGAAAGAATGAGAGAGAGTTGTCTGTCTCCAAACCCTGGTCTTAACAACTGTGCCTGGGCTCCTGCAAACAGTTATTAGCCATTTAGCTAGTGGGCCCACATAATTACACGATCAGCCTGTGCCAGTGCTTTCACGCCTTTGATTGGCGGTTGGTAGGGGCTCCGCTCGTTAGGGATAAGCGGCTTGGTGTTTGTACTAATGCCAACCCAAGGAGGAGAGATGTGCCAATGCAGAAGAACACTATCCCAACCTCCCAGCATTCTTAACAAGCAATATGTAGAGCTCTTAGACACTGGCATTTGAGGGTTACATTGATGATGTAGTTCAGGGAATTGATGAGGTGTTTATGTGGCATTTTGCCACACTGTACATATGTCATTTCCCCTGAGTCCTTTCAGAAACCCATACGTTCATATAACCAGCAGATATGTCACACAGACAGTAGATTGGGAGTCCCACACTCTATCTCCCCTGTAAGGGTTTGACATTGGATCCACATACAGAGGAATGCTAGTAAGGACCAGCCTCCCAGAGAGGGTTTCGCAATTAGTCTCAGTATTCCACACATCTGGAGGCCTCCCTCTTTAGGGAATTATCTTTCTGGGAAGGAGCCTCACTAGACTAGCTTCACATGCTTTTTCCAAGGATTGTTCTCCCAACACACACACACACACACACACACACACACACACACACACACACACACAGACACACACATGATTGCATAATGTATACACATACAAATACACACACAAATGGTCAGGGTTGGGGAGTAACAGGATTACATGTAATCGGTTATGTAATGGATAAAAAAATATATATATAACTGTAATCTGTTACGTTAACAGGTAAAATATTTTAATCAGATTACAGATACTTTTGAAAAACTAGATGATTACATCTTGGATACATTTCTTTTTTTTTTTTTTTTTTACTTTTTCTGTTTTCTCAATGAAATTCAAATCAGCATTGAAAAAAAGCCCAAGTTTAAATTTGTTCTGCCTGAGCAAGTCAGAGACCACTACGATGACGCGCTAAATGCATCTGATGGATCGCGGGAAAAGAGCAGGAATAAGCTTTAGCAGGCTACAGTCCAAGCTAAGGGTTCCAATGGTGCGACTGCTGTCGGCATCCAAAGATTATGCACGCTTGGAGTTAAGGACGACAGCAGTGGTGGAGCCTACAGGCGGGGGCGATACGGATATCACTTGCTATTGATATCTACAAATGTGCATTTTATGGATGGCTGTTCACAAATGTACGTAATAGTGTTTTTTAACCTAATAATGATTGAATCGAAGAAGTTTAAGCTGCCTATCAATCATTGTTTTTTAAACCAGTGGACAGCCAGTGAGAAATGCGCTCTGGCAACAGCTGCATAGTGCGGATCCCAGCCTATTGTAATATAAGTTTGAGGGAGTTCCTACTTTCTAACAGTGGTGGGAAAAGTGCTCAAATGTCATACTTAAATAAAAGTAAAGATACCTTAATAGAAAATTACTCAAGTAAAGAAAGTCACCCTGTAAAATACTATTTAAAATATTTGGTTTTAAATGTACTTAAGTATTAAAAGTAAATAAATAATTTCAAATTCCTTATATTAAGCAAACCAGACGGCCAAATCTTTTTTTTTTACGGATAGCCAGGGGCAGACTCAAACGCTCAGACCTCATTTACAAACAAAGCATTTGTGTTTAGTGAATCTGCCAGGTCAATGGCAGTAGAAATGACCAGAGATGTTATCTTGATTAGTGCGTGAATTGGACCATTTTCCTGTCAAAATGTGACAAGTACTTTTGGGTGCAAGGATTTTCTTAATAATTTTTATTTTAGTTAGGAATGTAGTGAAGTAAAAGTAAAAGTAGTCAAAAATATAATATATAATATATATAATATAACTACTTAAGTAGTACTTTAAAATATTTGTATTTAATAATTTACACCACTGCTTTCTAAACTGCTTTCTAAGCAAGTTTAATTTAAGAAGACCACGAGTGGGGCTTTTATTTCTCAATGTAATTCATGTTGATTCAAAAACAAATGTCCATAGGCCCAGACACATGCTCAAACTTGTTTACTTTTGATAGACTTAAAGGGGTGTCACGCCCCTCCAATGGCTCGGGAGAGGAGGAGGACGGAACTGTCTAAGGCCACACACTCTGACTTATAAATTAATGATATACTGTATACCCATTGATTCTTGAAGAATATAAGTTAGAAATACAAGCTTGATTTTTCTCCAATGTTTGTAAACATTGAAAATGTAAACCAACACTGTATAGCCTCAACACATGGTTAAAACAATAATGTTGACATAATGGATGGTCAGTCCTTGGATTTATAGCTCTGTCTCTAATCTGAGAATGGTTACATTTCTCCAGGCCCATCCCTTATTTTTTTTACCAAAACAAAGTCGGGGTTAGCTGCTTTGTTATTGTTTCAACTGTGGATTCGCCCTTTAAACAGCTGCAAATTACGGAGATATCGAAATGTCACCAACAAAAACACAAACAATAGGCCCATAGCAAATGCAGTACATGGCATACATTTTTCATGCAAATAACACTTTTCGGTAGTGCTAAAAGCATGCCATTCCATGGGAGCAGCATTCCTTTTTCAACTCGATGCAATGAGCCCAATCAGTCCTCCATGACTTCATAAACAACAGAGTAGGCTAATAAATGCTTCCTTTTTGGGTTATCCTCAGGTAAAACTATTGAGCTAATCTGTATTTCCTATTCTTTAAGATCAAGGGGTTTTAAAATTAATTTGAATGACTGGAAATCTGACAGACTTTGCTTTATAATGTAAAGATATAACCTAAATCGTATTATTATCTGTAGTAGAAAGCTATGGGTTAGAAGA